>JAVTVJ010004784.1:0-22424 GCA_034509425.1 Eopsaltria australis | reverse complement strand
TTTTTGGGGGGAAAATTGGGGAAAATTTGGGTTGAAAAATGGGGGAAATTTGGGGTAAAATGGGGAAAAATTGGGGGGGAAATGGGGGAAATTTGGGGAAAAAAGGGAAAAAATGGGATTTTTTTTTGGTAAAAAATGGGGAAATTTTGGGGAAAAAATGGGATTTTTTGGGGGAAAAAATGGGATTTTTTGGGTGAAATATTGATGGAAATTTGGGGTTAAAAATGGGGAAAGTTTGGGGTAAAAATGGGATTTTTTGAGGTAAGAAATGGGATTTTTTTTGGTGAAAATTGGGGGAAATTTGGGAAAAAATGAGGGAAAATTTGGGTTAAAAATGGGATTTTTTTTGGGTTAAAAATGGGATTTTTTGGGTAAAAAACGGAGGAA
The DNA here is from genome assembly GCA_034509425.1 of Eopsaltria australis. Lineage (NCBI taxonomy): Eukaryota > Metazoa > Chordata > Aves > Passeriformes > Petroicidae > Eopsaltria > Eopsaltria australis. Next base: position 22,037 of record JAVTVJ010004784.1, on the reverse strand, counting down.
ATTTGGGATAAAAATCAGATTTTTTGGGGGAGAAATTGGAGAAAATTTGGGTTAAAAATGGGGGAAATTTGGGTTAAAAATGGGGGAAATTGGGGAAAAATGGGAAAAAATTGGGGGGAAAATGGGATTTTTTTTGGTTAAAAATTGGAGGAAATTTGGGTTAAAAGTGGGGAAAATTTGGGAAAAAAATGGGGAAAGTTTGGGTTAAAAATGGGAGGAATTTGGGGTAAAATGGGGAAAAATTGGGGGAAAATGGGATTTTTTTTGGGGTGAAAATTGGAGAAAATTTGAGGTAAAAATGGGGGAAATTTGGGAAAAAACGGGGGGAAAATTCAGGGTAAAAATTGGGAAATTTTGGCTAAAAAATGGGATTTTTTGGGGAAAAAATGGGATTTTTTGGGGTTAAAAGTGGGGGAAATTTGGGAAAAAAATGGGATTTTTTTGGGATAAAAATGGGAATTTTTGGGGGGAAAAATGGGAATTTTTTGGGTAAAAAATGGGGAAATTTGGGGAAAAATGGGATTTTTTTGGGATAAAAATGGGAATTTTTGGGGAAAAAAATGGGATTTTTTTGGGATAAAAATGGGAATTTTTGGGGGGGAAAATGGGATTTTTTTGGGATAAAAATGGGAATTTTTGGGGGGAAAAATGGGAATTTTTTGGGTAAAAAATGGGGAAAATTTGGGTGGAAAATTTGGGGTTTTGGGGAGGGAAATTTGGGAAAAATGGGCGGGGCTAAAGTGGGCGTGGCCCAGGTGGGAAAAAACCCCTGGAAAAACCCCCAAAAAAACCCCAAAATTCGCTCCGAATTTGGCCAAAAACGTCGAAATTTTTTTGGGCCAAAAAAAGCCCAAATCGGGCAATTTCGAGGCGTTTCCGGTGATTTCCACAAGGGGGCGCCCTAGGAGCGGATTTTGGGGTGAATTCGGCGGTTTTGGGGTTAAAAAAGGGGAAGTGTTGGGGTGGGGGAGGGGCCGGAAATGAAGATTTGGGGAAGAAAGGGCGAATTTGGCTCCGAAATTGAGGTTTTTGACCCAAAATCGGGGGTTTTGGACCCAAAATTTGGGGGTTTTTTTTCCGTTTAAAAATGAAGATTTTTGGACCCAAAATCGGGGTTTTTTTAGGGTGGAAAACGAGGATTTTGGGGGTGAAATTTGGGGGTTTTTTTTTGAGGGGAAAACTCGGGATTTTGGAGCTGGAAAATGAGGATTTTTTGGGTGGAAAAATGGGGATTTTTGGTGTTTAAAAACCGCGATTTTTAGGCAGAAAAATGAAGATTTTTTGGGTTGAAAAATGGGGATTTTTGGTGTTTAAAAACCGCGATTTTTGGAGCTGGAAAATGAAGATTTTTTGGGTGGAAAAATCGGGATTTTGGGGGCGAATTTTGGGCCTAAAAATGCGATTTTTGGAAGCGGAAAATGACGATTTTTGAGGCGGAAAAACGAGGATTTTTGGGGTCAAAAAAGCGAGGATTTGGAGGTAGGAAAATGAGGAATTTTGGGGTAAAAAGTGGCGGTTTTGGGGTGGAAAAATGAGGATTTTTGGAGCCGGAGAATGAGGATTTTTAGGAGCAAAAATCGGGATTTTGGGGTCGAAAAATGAGGAATTTTTGGGTTAAAAATCGGGATTTTAGGAGGCCAAAAATGAAGATTTTTGGGGCAGGAAAATGAGGATTTTTGGGGCAAAAAGTGGCGAATTTGGGGTCGAAAAATGAGGATTTTTGGAGCCGGAAAATGAGGATTTTTGGGGTAAAAAGTGGCGATTTTGGTGCCCGAAAATGGAGATTTTTGGATCGTAAAAATGAAGATTTTTAGGCTCAAAAATCCGGATTTTGGGGTCGAAAAATGAGGAATTTTTGGGTGGAAAAGTCGCGATTTTGGGGTCGAAAAATGAAGATTTTGGGGGCTGAAAAATGAAGATTTTTGGGTGAAAAACCCGGGATTTTGGGGTCGAAAATGGAGGAATTTTTGGGTTAAAAATCGGGATTTTAGGAGGCCAAAAATGAAGATTTTTGGGGCAGGAAAATGAGGATTTTTGGGGTAAAAAGTGGCGAATTTGGGGTCGAAAAATGAGGATTTTTGAGGCAGAAAAATGAAGATTTTTGGGCTAAAAAGTCGCGGTTTTGGGGTCGAAAAATGAGGATTTTTGGAGCCGGAAAATGAAGATTTTTGGGGTAAAAAGTCGCGATTTTGGAGCCCGAAAATGGAGATTTTTGGATCGTAAAAATGAAGATTTTTAGGCTCAAAAATCCGGATTTTGGGGTCGAAAAATGAGGAATTTTTGGGTGGAAAAGTCGCGATTTTGGGGTCGAAAAATGAAGATTTTGGGGCTGAAAAAATGAAGATTTTTGGGTGAAAAACCCGCGATTTTTGGACTTGAAAAGCAGCGATTTTTGAGCGATTTCGGGGCAGATTCGAAGCGGAAAATTTGGGAATTTTTTTGGGTGAAAAACCCGAGGTTTTGGGGCCACAAAAATCGCGATTTTTGAGGTGTTAAAAAAATGAAGATTTTGAAGCCAGAATTCGGAGCCAAAATCCACCGGTTTTTCCTTAAAAAAAAAAACCCGGGAATTTGGGATCGGGGGCGAGGGGAAAATGGGGAATTTTGGGGTTAAAAATGGGAATTTAAAATGGGGAATTTTGGGGTTAAAAATGGGAATTTTGGGGTTAAAAAGGGGGGGGAAAACGGTGAAAAAAGTGGATTTTGCCTTAAAAAATGTGGGAATTTTGCCTTTAAAAAATGTGGGAATTTTGCCTTAAAAAAATGTGGGAATTTTGCCTTAAAAAATGTGGGAATTTTGCCTTTAAAAAATGTGGGAATTTTGCCTTAAAAAATGTGGGAATTCTGCCTTAAAAAATGTGGGAATTTTGCCTTAAAAAATGTGGGAATTTTGCCTTAAAAAAATGTGGGAATTTTGCCTTTAAAAATTGTGATTTTTATTTCCAAAATGTGGGAATTTTGCCTCAAAACGAAGAATTTTGTCCTAAAAATAAAGAATTGTCCTTCAAAAAGCGGAATTTTGTCTCATTTTTTTTTTCATTTTTAAACTTAAAAATTAAATTAATTTTGCTCTGAAATTTTGGAATTTTGCCCCAAATTTTTTTTCCCTTAAAATTCACGATTTTCCCCTAAAAATCCGCGATTTTCTTTTCCCCCCTGAAAATGAGAAAAAATTTGCCCAAAATTTGGGTTTTTTTTTTGGCCCAAAATTGAGAATTTTTTTTTTCCCCACCACTCAAAAATCGTGAATTTTCCGCTTAAAAATCGCCCCGAAATCCCGATTTTTGAGCCCAAAAATCCTCATTTTTTGCCTAAAAATCCCCACTTTTCAAGCCCCAAAATCCCAGTTTTTCCACCCCCAAAATCCCAATTTTTCCACCTAAAAATTCCCATTTTTTTCACCCAAAAAATCCTCATTTTTAACCCAAAAAATCCCCACTTTTCAAACACCCAAAATCCCGATTTTTTCACCCAAAAATCCCAATTTTTCCACCTAAAAATCCTCATTTTTAACCCAAAAATCCCAATTTTTCCACTCCCAAAATCCCAGTTTTTCCACCCAAAAATCCCCATTTTTTCCCCCAAAAAATCCCAATTTTTCCACCCCAAAATCCCAATTTTTCCACTCCCAAAATCCCGATTTTTCCACCCAAAAATCCCCAATTTTTCCACCCAAAAATCCTCATTTTTAACCCCAAAAATCCCAATTTTTCCACCTAAAAATCCCCATTTTTTTCCCCAAAAATCCCAATTTTTAACCCCAAAAAATCCTCATTTTTTTTCCTAAAAATCCCCACTTTTCAAGCCCCAAAATCCCGATTTTTCTCCCTAAAAATCCCGATTTTTTTCACCCAAAAATCCTCATTTTTAACCCAAAAAATCCCAATTTTTCCACCCCCAAAATCCCAATTTTTCCACCCCCAAAATCCCGATTTTTCCACCCCCAAAATCCCGATTTTTCCACCCCCAAAATCCCGATTTTTCTCCCCCAAAATCCTCATTTTTAACCCAAAAATCCGATTTTTCCACCCCCAAAATCCCAATTTTTCCACCCAAAAATCCCAATTTTTCCTCTCCCAAAATCCCGATTTTTCCACCCAAAAATCCCAATTTTTCCACCCAAAAATCCCCATTTTTTCCCCAAAAAATCCTCATTTTTAACCCAAAAATCCCAATTTTTCCACTCCCAAAATCCCAATTTTTCCACCCAAAAATCCTCATTTTTAACCCAAAAATCCTCATTTTTAACCCCAAAAATCCCAATTTTTCCACTCCCAAAATCCCAAATTTTCCACCCAAAAATCCTCAACTTTTTGCCTAAAAATCCCCACTTTTCAAGCCCCAAAATCCCAATTTTTCCACCCAAAAATCCCGATTTTTTTCCCCAAAAATCCTCATTTTCCCCCCAAAACCCCCCTTAAAATTCAACTTTTCACCCAAAACGATCAAAATTCGCTTTTTTTCCCCCCAAAATCTCCTTTTTTTCTGTTAAAAAATCGCTTTTTTAACCCAAAAAAACGCAAATTCCGCCCAAAATTCGCGGTTTTCGCTTCCAGTAAATTCCGGGTTTTACCCAAAACCTTCGGGATTTCCCCCAAATTTTTGAAAGGAGCCAAAATTGGGGATTTTTCACCCCAAAATTTGCATTTTTCAGCCCAAAATTTGCATTTTCTCGCCCCAAAATTCGCTTTTTTCGCCTCGATTTTCTCTTCTTGACCCAAAACCCCCGATTTTTAACCCAAAAATTCACATTTTTTCCCCACCCAAAAATTCAGATTTTTAACCCAAAAAAATCCCGATTTTTTCATTTAAAAAAAAGGAATTTTTTTGGGGGCTTAAAATTGGAATTTTTGCCTCAAAAATCGGGGCTTTTTTGGTCTAAAATTCATATTTTTTTTAATCCGAAAATCGCGATTTTTTACCCCAAAAATTCCCAAGTTTTCCCTCCCAAAATCCCCAAATTTTTACCCAAAAATCCCGAATTTTCCCTCCCAAAATTCCCGAATTTTTACCCAAAAATTCCCAATTTTTTACCCCAAAATTCCCAATTTTTTACCCCAAAAGTCCCAAATTTTCCTTCCCAAAATCCCCGAATTTTTACCCAAAAATTCCCAAATTTTTACCCAAAAATTCCCAATTTTTTTACCCAATATTCCCATTTTTTTACCCCAAAATTCTAAATATTCTCTCCCAAAAATTTCCCGTTTTCCCCCCAAAATTCCCAATTTTTTACCCAAAAATCCCGAATTTTTACCCCAAAATCCCAATTTTTTACCCAAAATTCCCAATTTTTTACCCCAAAATTCCCAAATTTTCCCTCCCAAAATTCCCGATTTTTTAACCCAAAATTCCCAAATATTTTAACCCAAAATTCTGAATTTTCTCTCCCCAAAATTTCCCGTTTTCCCCCCAAAATTCCCAATTTTTTACTCAAAAATTCCCATTTTTTTACCCCAAAATCCCCGATTTTTTTACCCCAAAATTCCCAATTTTTTTACCCCAAAAATTCCCATTTTTTTACCCAAAAATTCCCAATTTTTTACCCAAAAAATTCCCATTTTTTTACCCCAAAATCCCCGATTTTTTTACCCCAAAATTCCCAATTTTTCCTTCCCAAAATCCCCAAATTTTTACCCCAAAAATTCCCAATTTTTTACCCCAAAATTCCCTTTTTTTAACCCAAAAATTCCCAAATTTTCCCTCCCAAAATTCACATTTTTTACCCCAAAATTCCCATTTTTTTACCCTCAAATTCGGGATTTTTTGGACCCAAAATCCCAATTTTTTACCCCAAAATTCGGGATTTTTTGGACCCAAATTCCCAATTTTTTCCCCAAAAATTCCCATTTTTTTCCCCCCAAAATCCCCAATTTTTTACCTCAAAATCGCGATTTTTTTTTGCCCAAAATTCCCCTTTTTTGCCCTAAAAATCCAATTTTCCCTCAAATTCCTCCATTTTTGTCCAAAATCCGCGATTTTTCCCTCAAAATTCCCATTTTTAACCAAAATTCCACTTTTCCCCCCCAAAATTCCCATTTTTAACCAAAATTCCCCATTTTTCCCTCCAAAAATTCCCATTTTGAACCAAAATTTCGCTTTTTCGCCCCGAATTTCGGAGCTTTCAACCCCGACCTAAAAATCTTCAATTTTTTCACCAAAATTCATTTTTTCCCCCCCCAAAAAACCCCACAAAATTTGCCTAAAATCGCCTTTTTTAAACCCAAAACGGTGATGAAAAAAAAAGGGGATTTTTGGGGCTTTTTTTGGACCCAAAATTTGCATTTTTCGCCTCAAAATCGAGGCCGAGAAACCGAAGGTTTTTGAGCTGAAAATTCGGGGGGGTTTTGGGTTGAAAAACGAAGATTTTGGGGCTTCAAAAATCGCGATTTTTGGCCTGAAAATTTGGGATTTTTTGGACCCAAAATTCCAATTTTTTACCCCAAAATTCGGGATTTTTTGGACCCAAAATCGCGATTTTTTACCCCAAAATTCGGAATTTTTTTGCCCCAAAATCGCGATTTTTTACCTCAAAATTTGGGATTTTTTGGACCCAAAATCGCGATTTTTTACCTCAAAATTCGGGATTTTTTTGGACCCAAAATTCCCAATTTTTTACCCCAAAATTCGGGATTTTTTTGGACCCAAAATTCCAATTTTTTACCCTAAAATTCGGGGTTTTTTTAGACCCAAAATCCCAATTTTTTCCCCCAAAATTCGGGGTTTTATGGACCCAAAATCGCGATTTTTTACCTCAAAATTCGGGATTTTTTTGGCCCCAAAATCCCAATTTTTTACCCCAAAATTCGGGATTTTTTTACCCCAAAATTCCCAATTTTTTCCCCAAAATTCGGATTTTTTTTGGACCCAAAAATCCCAATTTTTTACCCCAAAATTTGGGATTTTTTTGGACCCAAAATCGCGATTTTTTACCTCAAAATTTGGAATTTTTTTACCCCAAAATTCCCAATTTTTTACCCCAAAATTCGGGATTTTTTTGGACCCAAAATCGCGATTTTTTTCCCTCAAAATTTGGGATTTTTTGGAATCAAAATTCCCATTTTTTTACCCCAAAATTCGGGAATTTTTTTACCCCAAAATTCCCAATTTTTTACCCCAAAATTCGGGATTTTTTGGTCCCAAAATCGCGATTTTTTGCCCCAAAATTCGGGATTTTTTTGGACCCAAAATTCCCAATTTTTACCTCAAAATTCGGATTTTTTTGGACCCAAAATCCCAATTTTTTACCCCAAAATTTGAATTTTTTTTACCCCAAAATTCCCAATTTTTTACCCCAAAATTCGGGATTTTTTGGACCCAAAATCGCGATTTTTTACCTCAAAATTCGGGATTTTTTTGGACCCAAAATCGCGATTTTTTTACCCCAAAATTCGGGATTTTTTTGGACCCAAAATTCCCATTGTTTTGCCCCAAAATTCGGGAATTTTTTTACCCCAAAATTCCCAATTTTTTACCTCAAAATTCGGGATTTTTTTAGACCCAAATTCCCAGTTCTTTACCCCAAAATTCGGGATTTTTTGCCCCCAAATTCCCATTTTTTTCCCCTAAAAATTCCCAAAATTTTCACCCAAAATTCCCATTTTTCCCCCTAAAAATTCCCAATTTTTTAACCCCAAAATTCCCATTTTTTCCCCCCCAAAAAATTCCACGGATTCCACACAAAATCCACAAATTTCGCTTTTATTGCCCCAAAATCGGGGATTTTTTCCATGAAAATTCCACATTTCTTTTCCCAGAAAAATCACAAAATTCCAAAGTTTTACCCCAAAAATTCCCGAATTTCCCCCCCCAAAATTCCCAGTTTTTGTCCCCAAAATTCCCAGGTTTTACCCCAAAAATTCCCGATTTTTCCCCTCCAAAATTCCCAAAATTTTAACCAAAAATTCCCAAATTTTTACCCAGAATTCCCAAATTTTCCCTCCCAAAAATTCCCAAATTTTAACCCCAAAATTCCCAAATTTTTTCCCCAAAATTCCCAAATTTTCCCTCCCAAAATTCCCGATTTTTGTCCCCAAAATTCCCGAATTTTCCCTCCCCAAAATTCCCAAATTTTTACCCCAAAAATTCCTATTTTTTACTCCAAAAATTCCCAATTTTTCCCTCCCAAAATTCCCAATTTTTCCCCCCAAAAATTCCCAAATTTTCCCTCCCAAAAATTCCCAAATTTTTACCCCAAAATTCCCAATTTTTGACCCCAAAAATTCGCGATTTTTCCCCAAAAAATTCCCAAATTTTTATCGAAAAATCCCAATTTTTTACTCCAAAAAATCCCGATTTTTACCCCCAAAATTCCCAATTTTTTTTACCCAAAAATCCCAAATTTTTATCCAAAAATTCCCAATTTTTTCCCCAAAATTCCCAAATTTTTTCCCCAAAAACTCCCAATTTTTTGCCCCGAAATTCCCAGTTTTTAACCCCAAAATTCCCAGATTTTCCCTCCCAAAATTCCCAATTTTTGTCCCCAAAATTCCCAACGTTTTACCCCAAAAATTCCCGATTTCTCCCCTCCAAAATTCCCAAAATTTTAACCAAAAATTCCCAAATTTTTATGCCAAAAATTCCCAATTTTTTACCCCAAAAATTCCCGGTTTTTTTTACCCCAAAATTCCCCCTCTCCCAGTTCCCTCCCAGTTCCCTCCCAGTTTGGCCCCGTTCTCCTCCCAGTATAAACCAGTATAACCCAGTATAAACCCGTATAAACCAGTACAAACCAGTATAAACCAGTACAAACCAGTATAAACCAGTACGAACCAGTATAAACCAGTATGAACCAGTATAAACCAGTATAACCCAGTATAAACCAGTATAAACCAGTATAAACCAGTATAAACCAGTACGAACCAGTATAAACCAGTACGAACCAGTATAAACCAGTATGAACCAGTCCCCTCCCAGTCCCTCCCAGTCCCTTCCCAGTTTGACCCCAGTGCTCCCAGTTTGGGGCCGTCCTCCTCCCAGTATAAACCAGTATAAACCAGTATAAACCAGTCCCCTCCCAGTCCCTCCCAGTTTGGCCCCAGTCCATCCCAGTTTAACCCAGTTTGACCCCATCCCAGTTCATCCCAGTATAAACCAGTATAAACCAGTCCCTCCCCAGTTCATCCCAGTTCCCTCCCAGTCCCTCCCAGTTCATCCCAGTCCCTCCCAGTTTAACCCAGTCTGGCCCAGTTTAAACCAGTTTGAGACCGTCCCAGTCCCTCCCAGTTCCTCCCAGTTCCTCCCAGTATAACCCAGTATAAACCAGTTCCCTCCCAGTCCCCTCCCAGTATAAACCAGTATAAACCAGTATAACCCAGTATAACCCAGTATAAACCAGTCCCTCCCAGTCCCTCCCAGTGCCCCCCAACCCCCTCCCAGCCCCCTCCCAGCACAACCCAGTACAAACCAGTATAAACCAGTATAACCCGGTAAAAACCAGTAAGAACCAGTAAGAACCAGTATAAACCAGTATAAACCAGTAAGAACCAGTCTCACGCCCCCTGCTGGACGCTCAGCCTCAGGAGGGAGCTCAGCACCCACTGCACCTGCCCAGTTCAAACCAGTACAAACCAGTATAAACCAGTACAGACCAGTACGGACCAGTACGGACCAGTATGGACCAGTATAAACCAGTACAAACCAGTATAAACCAGTACAGACCAGTACGGACCAGTACAGACCAGTATGGACCAGTATGGACCAGTATAAACCAGTGCAGACCTCCCAGTTCCCTCCCAGTTCCCTCCCAGTTCCCTCCCAGTCCCTCCCAGTCCCTCCCAGTCCCTCCCAGTTCCCTCCCAGTCCCTCCCAGTCCCTCCCAGTCCCTCCCAGTCCCTCCCAGTTCCCTCCCAGTTCATCCCAGTCCATCCCAGTAACCCCCAGACCCATTCCCAGTACAAACCAGTACAAACCAGTAACCTCCCAGTACAAACCAGTACAAACCAGTAACCCCAAACCCCATTTTTCCCATTTTTTCCCCTTTTTCCCCATTTTTCCCCCTCCAAATCCCTCCCAGTTCCTCCCAATCCCTCCCAGTTCATCCCAGTCCATCCCAGTAACCCCCAGACCCCTTCCCAGTCCATCCCAGTCCAAACCAGTATAAACCAGTATCAAACCAGTACAAACCAGTAACCCCAAACCCCATTTTTCCCATTTTTTCTCATATTTTCCCCATTTTCCCACCGATTTTCCCCGTTTTTTTTCTCCCAGTCCCTCCCAGTTCATCCCAGTCCATCCCAGTAACCCCCAGTCCCATCCCCACCCCAAACCAGTAACCTCCCAGTACAAACCAGTACAAACCAGTAACCACAAACCCCATTTTTCCCATTTTTCCCCATTTTTCCCCTTTTTTCCCCTCCAAATCCTCCCAGTCCCTCCCAGTTCATCCCAGTTCATCCCAGTAACCAGTCCATCCCACCAAACCAGTAACCTCCCAGTATCAAACCAGTATAAACCAGTAACCCCATTTTTCCCATTTTTTCCCCATTTTTAACCCTTTAACCCCCTCCAAACTCCTCCCAGTTCATCCCAGTTCATCCCAGTAACCCCCAGACCCCTTCCCAGTCCATCCCAGTCCAAACCAGTATAAACCAGTATCAAACCAGTATAAACCAGTAACCCCATTTTTCCCATTTTTTCCCCATTTTTAACCCTTTAACCCCCTCCAAACTCCTCCCAGTTCATCCCAGTTCATCCCAGTAACCCCCAGACCCCTTCCCAGTCCATCCCAGTCCAAACCAGTATAAACCAGTATCAAACCAGTATAAACCAGTAACCCCATTTTTCCCATTTTTTCCCCATTTTTAACCCTTTAACCCCCTCCAAACTCCTCCCAGTTCATCCCAGTTCATCCCAGTAACCCCCAGACCCCTTCCCAGTCCATCCCAGTCCAAACCAGTATAAACCAGTATGAAACCAGTACAAACCAGTAAGGCTAAATCCCATTTTCCCCCCGTTTTTCCCATTTTTTCCCATATTTCCCCCATTTTTAACCCTTTTTTCCCCGTTTTTTTTCCTCCCAGTCTCTCCCAGTTCATCCCAGTTCATCCCAGTAACCCCCAGTCCCATCCCCACCCCAAACCAGTCCCCTCCCAGTACAAACCAGTACAAACCAGTAACCCCAAACCCCATTTTTCCCATTTTTTCCCATTTTCCCCCCATTTTTTCCCATTTTCCCCCATTTTCCCCCCATTTTTAACCCTTTTTTCCCCGTTTTTTTTCCTCCCAGTCCCTCCCAGTCCCTCCCAGTCCCCTCCCAGTACAAACCAGTCCAAACCAGTCCAAACCAGTTACCTTGCAGAGGGTCACGGTGGCCCCGTAGCCCACGCTGAGGAGGAAGAGGGTGACGAAGACGCCCAGGGTGTCCCAGGGACCCCCCCCGGGGGCCTCGGGGTCCTCCTGGCACAGGTCGGGGGGCAGCTGGAGGTCTGGGGGGGGGGGAAATCCCAGTATAAACCAGTATGAACCAGTACGAACCAGTATAAACCAGTATAAACCAGTATAAACCAGTTTGAGGCAAAAAAACCCCATTTTTGACCCAATTTTTGAGCTTTTTTCCCCATTATTGGTGGTCCCAGTTTGGCCCAGTTTGGCCTCCCAGTACACAGAGTCCCAGTATAAACCAGTATGAACCAGTACGGACCAGTATAGACCAGTATAAACCAGTACAAACCAGTAAAAACCCCAAAAAACCCCATTTTTGACCCATTTTTCACCATTTTTTGAGCTCCCAGTTTGCCCAGTTTGGCCCAGTTTGGCCTCCCAGGATGCAGAGTCCCAGTATAAACCAGTTTAAACCAGTATAAACCAGTACAAACCAGTATAAACCAGTATGAACCAGTATAAACCAGTTTGAGGAAAAAAAACCCCGTTTTTGACCCAATTTTTGAGCTTTTTTCCCCATTTTTGGAGCTCCCAGTTTGCCCAGTTTGGCCCAGTTTGGCATCCCAGTACAGTCTGGAGTGGGAAATCCCAGTATAAACCAGTATGAACCAGTACAAACCAGTTTAAACCAGTATAGACCAGTACAAACCAGTATAAACCCCAAAAATCCCCATTTTTGACCCATTTTGGAGCTTTTTTCCCCATTTTTGGAGCTCCCAGTGCTCCCAGTTTGGCCCAGTTTGGGCCTCCCAGTACACAGAGTCCCAGTATAAACCAGTATGAACCAGTATAAACCAGTACAAACCAGTATAAACCAGTATAAACCAGTTTGAGGCAAAAAAACCCCATTTTTGACCCAATTTTTGAGCTTTTTTCCCCATTTTTGGAGCTCCCAGTTTGCCCAGTTTGGCCTCCCAGTACAGTCTGGAGTGGGAAATCCCAGTATAAACCAGTATGAACCAGTATGAACCAGTACAAACCAGTACAAACCAGTACAAACCAGTAAAAACCAGTAAACCCCCCAAAAATCCCCATTTTTGACCCAATTTTTGAGCTTTTTCCCCCATTTTTGGTGGTCCCAGTGCTCCCAGTTTGGCCCAGTTTGGCCTCCCAGTACACAGAGTCCCAGTATAAACCAGTACAAACCAGTAGGAACCATTATAAACCAGTATAAACCAGTATAGACCAGTATAAACCAGTATAAACCAGTTTGAGGCAAAAAAAACCCCATTTTTGACCCATTTTTCCCCATTTTTTGAGCTCCCAGTTTGGCCCAGTTTGGCCTCCCAGTACAAACCAGTATGAACCAGTATGAACCAGTATAAACCAGTACCAACCAGTATAAACCAGTATAAACCAGTAAAAACCCCAAAAATCCCCATTTTTGACCCATTTTGGAGCTCCCAGTGCTCCCAGTTTGGCCCAGTTTGGCCCAGTTTAGCCCAGTTTGGCCTCCTGGCACCGGTCAGAGGTCACAGCCCCAGTATGAACCAGTATAAACCAGTATAAACCAGTATAAACCAGTTTGAGGCAAAAAAACCCCCATTTTTGACCCAATTTTTCACCATTTTTTGAGCTCCCAGTTTGGCCCAGTTTGCCCAGTTTGGCCTCCCAGTATAAACCAGTTTAAACCAGTAGAAACCAGTATAAACCAGTACAAACCAGTATAAACCAGTATAAACCAGTACAAACCCCAAAAATCCCCATTTTTGACCCATTTTTCACCATTTTTGAGCTCCCAGTTTGCCCAGTTTGGCCCAGTTTGGGCCTCCCAGGACACAGAGTCCCAGTATAAACCAGTTTAAACCAGTACAAACCAGTATAGACCAGTATAGACCAGTATAAACCAGTATGAACCAGTATAAATCAGTATAAACCAGTATAAACCAGTATAAACCACTACAAACCAGTATGAACCAGTATAAACCAGTCTAAACCAGTATAAACCAGTATAAACCAGTATAAACCAGTATAAACCAGTATGGACCAGTATAAACCAGTATGAACCAGTATAAACCAGTATAAACCAGTATGGACCAGTATAAACCAGTATAAACCAGTATGAACCAGTATAAACCAGTATAAACCGGTATAAACCAGTACAAACCAGTATAGACCAGTATAGACCAGTATAAACCAGTATAAACCAGTATAACCCAGTATAAACCAGTATAAACCAGTATAAACCAGTATAAACCAGTATAAACCAGTATAAACCAGTATAAACCAGTATAGACCAGTATAAACCGGTATAAACCAGTATAGACCAGTATAAACCATTATAGACCAGTATGAACCAGTATAAACCGGTAAAGACCAGTATAACCCAGTATAGACCAGTATGGACCAGTATGGACCAGTATAAACCAGTATAGACCAGTCCAAACCAGTATAAACCAGTATGAACCAGTCTCGCCCATTTTTTGTGCTCCCAGTTCATCCCAGTATAAACCAGTCCCCTCCCAGTTCCCCCCAGTCCCTCCCAGTTCATCCCAGTTTGGTCCCAGTTTGGTCCCAGTTTGGCCCCAGTCCCATCCCAGTCCCCTCCCAGTTCATCCCAGTATAAACCAGTACAGACCAGTAACCCCCAATCCCCTCCCAGTCCCTCCCAGTTTGACCCCAGTCCATCCCAGTCCTTCCCAGTTTGCTCCCAGTGCTCCCAGTTTATCCCAGTTTGGTCCAGTTTGACCCCAGTTTGCTCCCAGTGCTCCCAGTTTATCCCAGTTTGGTCCAGTTTGACCCCAGTTTGCTCCCAGTCCATCCCAGTTTGGCTCTCCCAGTGCTCCCAGTCCATCCCAGTCCATCCCAGTTTGCTCCCAGTCCCTCCCAGTATAAACCAGTCCCCTCCCAGTCTCTCCCAGTTCCTCCCAGTTTGCTCCCAGTTCGATCCAAGCCCATCCCAGTTCATCCCAGTTCCTCCCAGTCCCTCCCAGTTTGGCTCTCCCAGTGCTCCCAGTCCATCCCAGTTCATCCCAGTCCATCCCAGTTTGGCTCTCCCAGTGCTCCCAGTCCATCCCAGTTCATCCCAGTTCCTCCCAGTTTGCTCCCAGTTCGATCCAAGCCAATCCCAGTTTATCCCAGTCCCCTCCCAGTCCATCCCAGTTTCATCCCAGTTTGCTCCCAGTGCTCCCAGTTTATCCCAGTTTGGTTCAGTTTGACCCCAGTGCCTCCCAGTTTGCTCCCAGTTCATCCCAGTATAAACCAGTCCCCTCTCAGTCTATCCCAGTCCCTCCCAGTTTGGCCCAGTTTGGCTCTCCCAGTGCTCCCAGTTCCCTCCCAGTCCCTCCCAGTTCATCCCAGTTCATCCCAGTTTGACCCCAGTCCCTCCCAGTCGCTCCCAGTTCCCCCCAGTTTGCTCCCAGTTCGATCCAAGCCCATCCCAGTTCATCCAGTTCCTCCCGTCCCTCCCAGTTTATCCAGTTTGGCTCTCCCAGTTCCCTCCCAGTTCCCCCCAGTTCATCCCAGTTCATCCCGTATAACCAGTACAGCCATAACCCCCAACCCCCTCCAGTCCCCTCTCAGTCTATCCCAGTCCCTCCCAGTTTGGCCCAGTTTGGCTCTCCCAGTGCTCCCAGTTCCCTCCCAGTTCATCCCAGTCCATCCCAGTTTGCTCCCAGTCAATCCCAGTTCATCCCAGTTTGGCCCCAGTCCCTCCCAGTTCCTCCCAGTCCCTCCCAGTTCATCCCAATTTGACTCCAGTCCATCCCAGTTCCTCCCAGTTTGGCCCCAGTCCCATCCCAGTATAAACCATTCCCCTCCCAGTTCCCTCCCAGTCCCCTCCCAGTTCATCCCAGTATAAACCAGTACAGACCACTAACCCCCAATCCCCTCCCAGTCCCTCCCAGTTTGGTCCCAGTCCATCCCAGTTTGGCCCAGTTTGGCTCTCCCAGTGCTCCCAGTTCCTTCCCAGTCCCTCCCAGTCCATCCCAGTTCATCCCAGTTTGGCCCCAGTTTGCTCCCAGTCCATCCCAGTTTGACCCCAGTTCCCTCCCAGTCCATCCCAGTTCATCCCAGTTCATCCCAGTTTGCTCCCAGTCCCTCCCAGTTTATCCCAGTTTGGCCGCCATCCATCCCAGTTTGTCCCAGTTTATCCCAGTTTGGCTCTCCCAGTGCTCCCAGTTCATCCCAGTTCATCCCAGTTCATCCCAGTTTATCCCAGTTTGCTCCCAGTCCCTCCCAGTTTGGTCCCAGTTCCCTCCCAGTTTGGCTCTCCCAGTGCTCCCAGTTCATCCCAGTTCATCCCAGTTCATCCCAGTTTATCCCAGTTCATCCCAGTCCCTCCCAGTCCCTCCCAGTTGCTCCCAGTTCCTCCCAGTTTGCTCCCAGTTCGATCCAAGCCCATCCCAGTTCATCCCAGTCCCTCCCAGTTTGGCCCAGTTTGGCTCTCCCAGTGCTCCCAGTTTCATCCCAGTTCATCCCAGTTCATCCCAGTTCATCCCAGTTTGGTCCCAGTCCATCCCAGTTTATCCCAATTTGACTCCAGTTCATCCCAGTTCCCTCCCAGTCCCTCCCAGTTCATCCCAGTTTGACCCCAGTCCCTCCCAGTCGCTCCCAGTTCCCCCCAGTTTGCTCCCAGTTCGATCCAAGCCCATCCCAGTTCATCCCAGTTCCTCCCAGTCCCTCCCAGTTTATCCCAGTTTGGCTCTCCCAGTTCCCTCCCAGTTCCCTCCCAGTTCATCCCAGTTCATCCCAGTATAAACCAGTACAGACCACTAACCCCCAATCCCCTCCCAGTCCCTCCCAGTTCGGTCCCAGTCCATCCCAGTTTGGCCCAGTTTGGCTCTCCCAGTGCTCCCAGTTCATCCCAGTCCCTCCCAGTTTGACCCCAGTTCCCTCCCAGTTTGGCTCCCAGTGCTCCCAGTTTATCCCAGTTTGGTCCAGTTTGACCCCAGTTCCCTCCCAGTTTCCTCCCAGTTTGGCCCCAGTCCCTCCCAGTCCCTCCCAGTGCTCCCAGTTTGCTCCCAGTTCATCCCAGTATAAACCATTCCCCTCCCAGTCCCTCCCAGTTCCTCCCAGTTTGCTCCCAGTTCGATCCAAGCCCATCCCAGTTCCTCCCAGTCCCTTCCAGTTCATCCCAGTTTGACCCCAGTCCATCCCAGTTTGCTCCCAGTTCATCCCAGTATAAACCAGTCCCCTCTCAGTCTATCCCAGTCCCTCCCAGTTTGGCCCAGTTTGGCTCTCCAGTGCTCCCAAGTTCCCTCCCAGTCTCTCGCCAGTTCATCCAGATAAACCAGTACAGACGCACTAACCCCAATCGCCCTCCCAGTCCCTCCCAGTTCGGTCCACAGTCCAATCCCAGTTTTGGCCCAGTTTTGGCTCTCCCCAGTGCTCAGTCCGCCTCCAGTCTCCCAGTGCTCCCAGTTTGCTCCCAGTCCCTCCCAGTCCCTCCCAGTTCCCCCCAGTTTGCTCCCAGTTCGATCCAAGCCCATCCCAGTCCAACCCAGTTCATCCCAGTCCCTCCCAGTTTGGCCCAGTTTGGCTCTCCCAGTGCTCCCAGTTCCCTCCCAGTTCACCCCAGTTCATCCCAGTTTATCCCAGTTTGCTCCCAGTCAATCCCAGTTCATCCCAGTTTGGCCCCAGTCCCTCCCAGTTCATCCCAATTTGACTCCAGTCCATCCCAGTTTGCTCCCAGTTCATCCCAGTATAAACCCATCCCCTCCCAGTCCCTCCCAGTCCATCCCAGTTTGGTCCCAGTCCCTCCCAGTTCATCCCAGTTAATCAATGAGTGGAATGGATTAACGACCTCGCATCGTCCCTAATTAATTAATTAATGACCCGAATTTCCTTAATTAACCACCTCAAATAACAGATTAATGACGCCCTAATTAATGAATGGCCGCTAATTAACCTAATTAGCAAGGTTTTATGGTTCCCATTAATTAACGATTCCCATTAATTAACGATTCCCATTAATTAACGATTCCCATTAATTAACGATTCCCATTAATTAACGACGCCCAACCCAATAAATCCCGATAAATCCCTTAATTAACCACCCGAATCCACTAATTAATGGCCCCCTAATCGACTAATTGCCGCCAATTAATTAATCCTAACGATTAATTAATTGATCCTAACGATTCCCGTTCATTAACGACCCCGAATCCCTGAAAATCCTTTAATTAGTCCCGATAATTCCCAAGAATTCCTTTATTAATGAACCAAATCCATTAATTAATGACTCAAATCCATTAATTAATGACTGAAATCCACTCATTAATGACCCAAATCCATTAATTAATGACCCAAATCCGCTAATTAATGACCCAAATCCGCTAATTAATGACCTCTAACAAACTAATTACCGCTAATTATCCTAATTACCAAGGTTTTATGGGTAAGACCAAGGATCTCCGTTAATTAACGACCCCAAATCCCAAAAAAATCCCAAAAAATTCCCCAAAAATCCCCAAAAAATCCCAAAAAATCCCCAAAAATTATTAACGACCCCAACCCATTAATTAATGTCCCCTAATCAATCAACCACCCCTAATTAACCCTAATTACCAAAGCCCCATGACCCAAACCAATGATCCCCATTAATTAACGACCCCAAATCCCAAAAAATTCCCAAAAAAATCCCCAAAAAATCCCCAAAAAATCCCCAAAAAAATCCCAAAAAATCCAAAAAAATCCAAAAAATCAAAAAAATCAAAAAATCCAAAAAATCCCCAAAAATCCCAAAAATTCTCCAAAAATCCAAAAAATCCCCAAAAATCCAAAAAAATCCCAAAATCCCAAAAATCCAAAAAATCCAAAATCCCAAAAAAATCCAAAAAATCCCAAAACCCAAATCAAAAAATCCAAAAAAACCCCAAAATCAAAATCCAAAAAATCCCAAAAAATCCCCCAATGCCAAAAATCCCCAAAAACCCCCAAAAACCCCAAAAAATCCCCAAAAAATCCCCAAATTTCCAAAAAATCCCAAAAAAATCCCCAAAAATTCCCAAAAAATCCCCAAAAAATCCCAAAAATTCCTATTATTAACGACCCCAATCCACTAATTAAAGACCTCCAATCAATCAACCACCCCTAATTAACCTAATTACCAAAACCCCACCACCCAAACCCAACCGCGATCCCAAATTTCCCCTCCAGAAACGCTCCCGAAAATCCGATTTTCACCCAAAAAACGCCGGGATTTCGCCAACAAATCGCCTTTAATTAACGAATCTCTGTTAATTAGGCTAATTACCGGGGTTCTTGTGCACTCTGCCCCAAAAAATTCCCTAAAATCCCCAAAATTTCCCCAAATAAATCCCCAAAAAATCCCCAAAAAAATCCCCAAAAAATCCCCAAAAAATCCCCAAAAAATCCCCAAAAAATCTCCAAAAAACAAAAAATCCCAAAATCCCCCAAATCCCAAAAATCAAAAACGCCCAAAAATCCAAAAATCCAACAAAAATCCCAAAAAATCCCCAAAAATCGCAAAAATCCAAAATCCAAAAAATCAAAAAATCCAAAAAATCCCAAAAAAATCCAAAAATCCCCAAAAATCCCCAAAAAATCCCCAAAAAATAAAAAAAAATTCCCAAAAAATCCCAAAAAATCCCAAAAAATCCCCAAAAAATCCCCAAAAAATCCCTTAATTAACGCCCCCAATCCACTAATTAAAGACCTCCAATTAATCAACCACCCCTAATTAACCTAATTACCAAGGTCCCATTACCAAAACCAACGATCTTCATCATCGACCCCATACCCAAAAAATTCCCCAAAAAATCCCCAAAAAAATCCCAAAAAAATCCCCAAAAATCCCCAAAAAATCCCCAAAAAATTATTAACGACCCCAATCCACTAATTAATGACCCCAACCACCTAATCACCACTAATTAACCCAATTACCCATGACCAAACCCAGCTGAGAGCCCAAAACCGCGACCCCAATTTCCCCTTCCAGAAACGCTCCGGAAAATCCGATTTTCACCCAAGAAACGCCGGGATTTCGCCAACAAATCGCCTTTAATTAACCAATCTCTATTAATTAGGCTAATTACCGGGGTTCTTGTGCACGCTGCGCTGCACGAAGCGCAGCGGGAGCCCCTCGTGCACCACGGTGCAGACGTAGACCGCGCCCTTCTCCCACTCTTCCCGCGGCAATTCCAGGCGGCTGTAGAGGAAGTAGGATCCTTCTCCCGCCTTTTCCCGGCGGGCCGGGCCCGTCTCGATCCCGAAATCGCCGGAATTCCCGAGGTTTTCCTGCCCTTTCTGCCACTGGACGTCGATGGAGTCCGGGAAGAAGCCGCGGACGAGGCAGGTGAGGCTGAGGGTGCGGTGGGAGGAGGTGAGCTCTTCCTGGGGGGGTGGGAGGAGGAAGACGGAGGGGGGGAGGCGTTTTCCTGGGAAAAATGGGAGAGATTGGGAAAATTAGGAAAATTTGGGGGTTTCGGGGAAAAAATTGGGTGAAAATTGGGGGAAAAATGGGGGAAAAATGGGGGAAATGGGGGAAAAATGGAGGAAAAATGGGGGAAAAGTTGGGGAAAAGTTGGGGAAATTGGGGGGGAAATGAGGGAAAGGTTGGGGAAAAGTTGGGGAAAAATTGGGAAAAATTTGGGATTTTTAGGGAAAAAATTGGGGGAAAATTGGGGGGAAAATGGGGGAAAAATGGGGGAATTTGGGGGAAAAGGGAAAATGGGGGAAAAATCGGGGAAAAATGGGAAGATTATTGGGGAAATTGGGCGGGATTTTGGGTAAATTGGGATTTTTACGAAAAAAATTGGGATTTTAGGGGAAAAAACTCTTGGGAAATTGGGGGAAAATTGGGGGGAAATTGGGGAAGAAATTGGGGGAAAAATTGGGAGATTTGCCCGGTAAATTTGGGGAAAATTGGGGGGGAATTGAGGGGAAAAATGGGGGGAAAAATGGGGGAAAAATGGGAAAAATTGGGGAAAAGTTGGGGAAAATTTGGGGAAAATTTGGGGAAAATTGGGGAAAATTTGGGTGAAAATTGGGGGAAAAATGGGGGAAAATTGGGGAAAAAATTGGGGAAAATTGGGGAAAATTTTGGGGAAAATTTGGGGGGAATTGGGAAAAAAATTGGGGAAAAATTGGGGAAAATTGGGGAAAATTGGGAAAATTTTGGGGGAAATTTGGGGAAAATTTGGGGTTTTTAGGGAAAAAATTGGGGGGAAAACGGGGGAAAAATGGGGGAAAATTTGGGGGAAATTTGGGATTTTTAGGGGAAAAATTGGGGGAAATTTGGGGTGAAAAATGGGGGAAAAATTGGGAATTTCGGTGTAAAAAATTTGGGAATTCCGTGGTAAAATATTGGGAATATTGGTGTAAAAAAAATCAGGAATTTTTTAACCAAGACCCCCACAAACTTTGGGACAAAAACTCATGAATTTTGGGGAATTAAAAAACCCGGGAATTTTGGGGGTAAAATCTGGGAAATTCTGGCGTAAAAATTGGGAATTTTGGAGTAAAAAAATTGGAAATTTTGGGGGTAAAACCTGGGAATTTTGGGGGTAAAAATTGGAAATTTTGGTGTGAAAAATCGGGAATTTTTGGTGTAAAAAAAACGGGGAATTTGGGCCAAAAAATTGGAAATTTTGGGGGTAAAAATTGGAACTTTTGCTGTAAAAAAAACCGGGAATTCGGGCCAAAAAATTGGGATTTTTGGGGCAAAAAAATGGAAATTTTAGTGTAAAAACCGGGAATTTTGGTGCAAAAAATCAGGAATTTTTGCTGTAAAAAAACCGGGAATTTGGACGAAAAAATTGGAAATTTTGGGGGTAAAAATTGGGAATTTTGGTGTGAAAAATCGGGAATTTTGGTGCAAAAAATCAGGAATTTTGACCTCAAAAACCCGCGAATTTTTTAACCAAAAACCCCCCAAACTCCAGGACAAAACCCCAGGAAATACCAAGAAAAAAACCCGGGAATTTTTTCAGGAATCCAGAAACCCCCCGGGAAAAAAAATACTTTAACCCCTACCTTGCCGCCTCTCCACCCTCCTCTCGACGGGCGCCGGCAGCTCGGCGTGGCCGACGCGGCAGACGAAGGCGGCGCCGGCCTCCCAGTCGCGGGTGGCCAGCGGGAGCTCGCTGGCGGCCGTGAAGGTGCCGTTGAAGTGGTGGGTGAGGCGCAGCGGGAGCGGCGCGGGGACGTCGCCTCCGGCCGCCCGCGCCCAGGTGACGGCCAGCCCCTCGTCGCTGGGCAGGCTGGTGACCAGGCAGAGGAGTTTGGGAGACTGGGAGATGTAGAGGTCGGAGGGCGACGGCGGGAGGGCGTAGACGCGGATGGGGGTGGAGCCTTGGGCTGGAGGGGGGGTTTGGGGGGAAATGTGGGTTTTGGGGAATGGGGGTTTGGGTTGGGGGAGGGGGTTGGAGGTGTGGGGGAGGTGGGGTGCGGGGAGAGAAAAGGGGTGGAGGTTGAGGTCAGATCCCAAAATCAACCTTGAGTCAACCCAAGGACCCCAAAACCCAACCCTGAGTCAACTGAAGACCCCAAAACTCAACTGGGGTCAACCCAAGACCATTGGAGACCCCAAAACCCAACTGGGGTCAACTGAAGACTCAAAACCAAACTTGGGGTCAACTCAAGGGTCTTGAAGATCCCAAAACCCAACTGGGATCAACCCAAACCCAACTGGGGTCAACCCAAACCCAACTGGGGTCAACCCACACCCAACTGGGGTCAACTCAAACCCAACTGGG
>JAVTVJ010004783.1:0-18270 GCA_034509425.1 Eopsaltria australis | reverse complement strand
CCCCAAAATTCCCAAATTTCCCATCCCAAAATCCCCAAATTTTGTCCCAAAATCCCCAAATTTCCCTTCCCAAAATTCCCAAGTATCACCCCAAAAATCCCAAAAATCCCCCCTAAAAACCCCAAATTTCATCCCAAAAATCTCTCAAAATTCCCAAAACATCCCCAAATTTCCCCTCCCAAAATCCCAAAATTTCATCCCAAATTTCACCCAAAAATCCCGAAAAAATCCCCAAAATTCCCCCAAGAAATCCCCAAAATTCCCCCTAAAATTCCCAAATTTCATCCTAAAAATCCCAAATTTCCCCTTCCCACATCCCCAAAATCCCCCCAAAAAAATCCCTCAAAATTCCCTAAAAAATCCCCAAATTTCACCCAAAAATCCCCAAATTTTGCCCAAAATTCCCCCCAAAAATCCCCAAAATTCCCTCTAAAAATCCCCAAATTTCCCCTCCCAAAATCCCCAAAATCTCCCCAAAAAATCCCTCAAAATTCCCAAAAAAATCCCCAGATTTCATCCCAAAAATCCCTTAAAATTCTCCAAAAAATCCCCAAAATTCCCAAAAAAATCCCCAAATTTCACCCCAAAATCCCCAATTTTTGCCCCAAAATTCCCAAATTTCCCATCCCAAAATCCCCAAATTTTGTCCCAAAATCCCCAAATTTCCCTTCCCAAAATTCCCAAGTATCACCCCAAAAATCCCAAAAATCCCCCCTAAAAACCCCAAATTTCATCCCAAAAATCTCTCAAAATTCCCAAAACATCCCCAAATTTCCCCTCCCAAAATCCCAAAATTTCATCCCAAATTTCACCCAAAAATCCCGAAAAAATCCCCAAAATTCCCCCAAGAAATCCCCAAAATTCCCCCTAAAATTCCCAAATTTCATCCTAAAAATCCCAAATTTCCCCTTCCCACATCCCCAAAATCCCCCCAAAAAAATCCCTCAAAATTCCCTAAAAAATCCCCAAATTTCACCCAAAAATCCCCAAATTTTGCCCAAAATTCCCCCCAAAAATCCCCAAAATTCCCTCTAAAAATCCCCAAATTTCCCCTCCCAAAATCCCCAAAATCTCCCCAAAAAATCCCTCAAAATTCCCAAAAAAATCCTAATTCATTCCCAAAAATCCATAAAATTCTCCAAAAAAATCCCCAAAAACCCCAAAAAATCCCCAAATTTCACACCATAAATCCCCAACTTTTGCCCCCCAGAAATTCCCAAGATTCCTCATCCCAAAATCCCCATAATTTGTCCCAAAATCCCAAATTACCCTTCCCAAATCCAATACCCCAAAAATCCCAAAAATCCCCCCTAAAAACCCCAAATTTCATCCCAAAAATCTTCAAAATTCCCACATCCCAATTCCCCTCCCAAAATCCCAAAATTCATCCCAAATTTCACCCAAAAATCCCAAAAAAATCCCCAAATCCTCCAGAAATCCCCAAATTCCCTAAAAACCCCAATTTTCGCCCTAAAAACCCCAAATTTCATCCTAAAAATCCCAAATTTCCCCTCCCAAAATCCCCCCAAAAAATCCCTCAAAATTCCCCAAAAAATCCCCAAATTTCCCCTCCCAAAGTCCCTGAATTTCTCCCAAATTTCACCCAAAAATTCCAAAAAATTCCCCAAAATTCCCCCCAAGAAATCCCAAAAATTTCCCCTAAAAATCCTCAAATTTCACCCAAAACCCCCCAAGTTTCATCCTAAAATCCCCAAATTTCATGCCAAATTCCCAAATTTCCCCTCCTGAACCCCTCCCAAATTCTCCTCAAAATTCCCCAAAAAATCTCCAAATTTCACCCAAAAATCCCAACATTTCATCCCAAAATCCCCAAAACTTTACCCCAAAAATCCCCAAATTTCCCCTCCCCAAATCCCCAAATTTCTCCCCAATTCTCCCCAAAAATCCCCAAAATTCCCCATAATAATCCCCAAATTTCCCCTCCCAAACCCCTCCCCAATTGTCCTCAAATTTCCCCAAAAATTCCCAAAATTTCCCCGAAAAACCCCAAATTTCATCCCAAAAATCCCTCAAAATTCCCCAAAAAATCCCCAAATTTCCCCTCCCCAAAAACCTCCAAATTTCACCCCAAAACCCCCGATTTTCACCCAAAAACCCCAAATTTCATCCTAAAAATCCCAAATTTCATCCTAAAATCCCCAA
This sequence comes from Eopsaltria australis, assembly GCA_034509425.1. Lineage (NCBI taxonomy): Eukaryota > Metazoa > Chordata > Aves > Passeriformes > Petroicidae > Eopsaltria > Eopsaltria australis. Next base: position 16,107 of record JAVTVJ010004783.1, on the reverse strand, counting down.
ATTTCATCCCAAATTCCCAAATTTCCCCTTCCAAACCCCTCCCAAATTCTCCTCAAATTCCCCCCTAAAAACCCCAAATTTCACTCAAAAATCCCAAAATTTCATCCCAAATTTCACACGAAAATCCCAAAAAAATCCCCAAAATTCCCCCCAAAAATCCCCAAAATTCCCCTTAAAACCCCCAAATTTCATCCTAAAATCCCCAAAATTCCCCCAAAATTCCCCCCAAAAACCTCAAAATTTGCCCCCAAAATCCCCCAAATTTTCATCCTAAAAATCCCAAATTTCCCCTCCAAAAATCCCCAAAATTCCCCCCCAAAAAACCCTCAAAATTCCCAAAAAAATCCCCAAAATCCCCCCAAAAAATCCCTCAAAATTCCCCAAAAAATCCCCAAAATTCCCCCCCAAATCCCAAAATTTCATCCCAAATTTCATCCAAAAATCAAAAAAAATCCCCAATTTTCACCCCAAAATCCCCAATTTTCGTCCTAAAAACCCCAAATTTTTCCCTCCCAAAATTCCCAAATTCTCCCAGAATTCCCAGAATCCCCAGAATTCCCGGAATTCCTCACCCAGGGTGAGCTCCACGCAGAGCGCGTCCTCCTCTCCCATTGGCCGGGGCAGGGCCACGCCCAGGTGGAAGCGCTGCCCCCTCCGCACCACCAGGGGGCGCTGCGCGAACTCCTGGGTGTGGTGAGCCACGCGATTGGCCGAGGAGCCGGGGCGGAGCCTCACGGGAGCCAATAGGCCTGCGGGGAGGGCAAAGGGGGCGGGGCTTAGCGGCGGCCATCTTGGATTGAGGATTTGCAGGATTTTTTCCCAAAAAAATGGGATTTTTTCCCAAAAAATGGGATTTTTTTGGCTAAAATTGGGATTTTTGGGGTCAAAAAAGGGATTTTTGGACCCAAAACCGAGATTTTTTTCCAAGTTTTTTTTCCCCCCCAAAATCGGGATTTTTTCCCCTTTTTTTTCTCAAAAATTGGGATTTTTTTCCCCAAAATTGGGACTTTTTTTTCCCTTTTTTTTCCCCCAAAAATTGGGAATTTTTTTGCGCTTCTTTCCCCCCAAAATCTGGATTTTTTGACGCTTTTTCCCCCCAAAAACTGGGAATTTTTTTTGCCCTTTTTTGTCTCCAAATTTTGGTGTTTTTCCCAATTTTTTTTCCCCAAAAATTTGGATTTATTTTCCCGTTATTTCTCTCAAAAGTTGGGATTCTTTTTTTTTTGGCAATTTTTTCCCCAAAAATTGAGGTTTTTTATTTTTCCCTTTTTTTTCCCAAAAATTGGGAATTTTTTGCGCTTTTTTCTCCAAATTCCGGATTTTTTTTGCATTTTTTTTCTCTCAAAAATCGGGATTTTTTCTCCCCTTTTTTTTCCCCAAAAAATTTGGGATTTTTGAAGCCAAAAAATGGAGAATTTGGAGTCTAAAATGGGAATTTTGGGAATTTTTGGACTCGGAGGAGGAATTTTTTTTTTTTTTGCCCCAAAATTGGAATTTTTTGAGGGAATTTTGGGAATTCTGGACCCAAAAAATTGCATTTTTTGGACCCAAAATTTGGATTTTTAGGGCCCTTTTGGAGCCCAAATTGGAGCGGGGGCGGAGCCGCACGGGAGCCAATGGGAATGCGAGGAGGGCAAAGGGGGCGGGGCTTAGCGGCGGCCATCTTGGATTGGGGATTTTCGGGATTTTTTCCCCAAAAAAATGGGATTTTTGCGGAATAAAATGGGATTTTTTGGCTAAAACTGGGATTTTTGGGGTCAAAAAAGGGATTTTTGGGGTTGAAAATGGGAAATTGAATTTTTTGATTCAACTTGGGAATTTTAGGCCTAAAAATTGAATTTTTGGGGCATTTTTTGGGTGCAAAAATGGGAATTTTTGGACCCAAAACCAGGATTTTTTCCAGTATTTTTTCCCCCAAAAAATTGGGAATTCTTGCACGTTTTCCCCCCAAATTTTGGGATTTTTTTTGCACTTTTTAATCCCAAAAGTAGGGAATTTTTTTCCTTTTTTTTTTCTCAAAAATTGGGAATTTTTGGTGCTTTTTCCCCCCAAAAATTGGGATTTTTTTTCCCATTTTTTCCCCCCAAAACTGAGATTTTTTTTTCCCCCAAAACGGAGATTTTTTTGCCCTTTTTCGCCCCAAATTTTGGGATTTTTTTCACTTTTTAATCCCAAAAATTGGGATTATTTTCCCGTTTTTTTCCCCAAAAAATTGGGAATTTTTTGCGCTGCTTTTGCCCCAAAAATTCAGGTTTTTTTCCACTTTTTTTTCCTCAAAATTTGGATTTTTTGGTGCTTTTTATTCCTCAAAAAATTGGGTTTTTTTTTCCCATTTTTTCCTCAAAAATCGGGATTTTTTTTTGCGTCTTTTTTCCCAAAAAAAATGGAGATTTTGGGGTTAAAAATGGAGATTTTGGGGTCTAAAACGGGAAATTTGGGAATTTTTGGAGTCAATTTGGGAATTTTAGGCCTGAAAATTGAATTTTTCGGGGGTTTTTTTGGTGCTAAAATTGAAATTTTGGATCCAAAAATTGGGATTTTTTTTCCAGGTTTTTTTTTTCCCCAAAAATTGGGAATTTTTCAGTTTTTTTCCCCAAAATCGAGATTTTTTTTTTTCCTGTTTTTTTTCCCAAAAATTGGGATTTTTTTTTGCGCTGTTTTTAGCCCAAAAATTGGGAATTTTTGCAGTTTTTTTTCCCCAAAAATTGGGATTTTTTCCCATTTTTTTTCTCCAAAAATTGGGATTTTTTTGTGCTTTTTTCCCAAAAAAATTGGGATTTTTTAAGGCCAAAAATGGGAATTTTGGGGGCTCAGAATTGGAATTTTTGGGTGATTTTTTTGGCCCCAAAATTCCCCAAAATTTCTACCAAAAATTCCTCAAAATTCCACCCCAAGGATCCCAAATTTTCACATCCAGAGACCCCAAAACTCAAAAGTTTCCCCCAAAATCGCCCCAGAAAATTCCCAAAAAAAATCTCTCCAAAATCCCCCAAAAATCCCAGAAAATTCCCCAAAAATCCCACAAAAAATCCCCAAAAAATCCCAAAAAATCCTCAAAAATCCCAAAAAAATCCCCCCCAAATTCCCCCAAATTCCCCAAAAATCCCAAAAAAATCCCCCCAAAATTCCCCAAATTCCCCAAAAATCCCAAAAAATCCCCCCAAAAATCCCCCAAAAATCCCGAAAAAGTCCCAAAAAAATCCCAAAAAATTCCCAAAAAATCCCCCCAAAACCCCAAAAATCCCAAAAAATTCCCCAAAAAATCCACAAAAAATCCAAAAAAATTCCCAAAAACTTCCCAAAAGATTCCCCAAAAATCCCAAAAATTTCCCCAAAAATTCCTCAAAAAATTCCCCAAAAATCCCCCAAAAATCCCCACAAAATCCCAAAAAAATCCCGAATAAAATCCCCAAAAATCCCAAAAAATTCCAAAAAAATCCCAAAAAATTCCCCAAAAAATCAGCCAAATTCCCCAAAAATCCCCCCAAAATACCCCAAAAAATCCCAAAAATATCCCCAAAAAATCCCAAAAAATTCCCAAAAAAACCCCCAAAAATTCCCAAAAAATCCCCCAAAAATTCCCCAAAAAATCCCCCAAAAAATCCCACAAAAATCTCCCAAAAATCCCCAAATAATCCCCCAAAATCCTCAAATAATTCCAAAAACATCCCAAAAAATCCCAAAAATTCCCCCCAAAATTCCCAAAAGATCCCCCAAAAAATCCCTAAAAAATCCCCTAAAAAATCAAAAAAAAATCCCCATTTATGGCTCAAAAATCCCCATTTTTCCCCCTAAAATCCCCAAACTTTTTCCCAAAAACCCCAAACTTTTCCCCAAAATCTCGGAATTTTTCCCAAAATCCCATTCCCGTACCTGGCCGGAGGGGCTGTGCCGCTTTCCTGCCAGGAATCTCCCCCGGGACCCCAAAATCTCCCAAAAATCTCCCAAAAAAATCCCCCCAAAAAATCCCCCAAAATCCCAAAAAAATCCCTAAAAATCCCCCAAAAAATCCCCAAAAAATTCCAAAAAAATCCCGAAAAATCCCCCAAAAAGTTTCTAAAAATCCCCAAAAAATCCCCAAAAAAATCCCCAAAAAAATCCCCAAAAATCCCAAAATAATTCCAAAAAAATTCCAAAAAATCCTCACAAAACATCCCCAAAATATCCCAAAAAAATCCCCAAAAAATCCCCCAAAAATCATCAAAAAATCCCCAAAACTCGCAAAAAACCTCAAATAATTCCCAAAAAAATCCCCAAAAAATCCCAAAAATTCCCCCCAAAATCCCCTAAAAATCCCCCCAAAATTCCCAAAAAAACCTCTAAAAAAATCCCAATATTTTCCCCAAAAAATCCCCAAAAAATCCCAAAAAAATCCCAAAAAAATCCCATTTTTCCTCCTAAAATCCCCAAACTTTTTCCCAAAAACCCCAAACTTTTTCCCCAAAATCCCGGAATTTTCCCCCAGATCCCATTCCCGTACCTGGCCGGAGGGGCTGCGCCGCTCTCCTGCCGGGAATCTCCCCCGGGGACCCCAAAATCCCCCAAAAAGTCCCCAAAAAACCCAAAAATCCCCAAAAAATCCCCGAAAAAATCCTCCCAAAATTAAAAAAAATCCCCCAAAAAATCCCAAAAAAATCCCTAAAAATCCCCCTAAAAATCCCCACAAAATCCAAAAAAATCCCAAAAATCCCCAAAAATCCCCAAAAATCCCCAAAAAATCCCAACCAAAATCCCAAATATTCCCCCCAAAAATCCCCTCAAAAATCCCAAAAAATCCCCAAAAAACCCCCAAAAAACCCCCAAAAAATCCCCAAAAAATCCCCAAAAAATCCCACAAAAATCTCCCAAACCCCCCCAAAAAATCCCCTAAAAATTTCGAAAAAAATCCCCAAAAATCCCCAAATAATTCCAAAAATATCCCAAAAAATCCCCAAAAATCCCTCAAAAATCCCCCCCCCAAATTCCCAAAAGATCCCCTAAAAAATCTCTTTAAGAATCCCCCAAAATCCCCATTTTCCCCTCTAAAATCCCCATTTTTCCTCCTAAAAACCCCAAACTTTTTCCCAAAACCCCCAAACTTTTTCCCAAAATCCCGGAATTTCCCCCCAGATCCCATTCCATTACCTGACTGGAGGGGCTGCGCCGCTCTCCTGCCGGGAATCATCCTCGGGGACCCCAAAATCCCCCAAAAAATCCCCCAAAAAATCCCCCAAAATATCCCCAAAAAATCCCCAAAAATCCGTAAAAATCCAAAGAAACCTCAAATAATTCCCAAAAAATCTCCAAAAAAATCCCCAAAAATCCCCTAAAAATTAAAAAAAAAATCCCAAAACCTCCCCAAAAATCCCCAAAAAATCCCGAAAAAAAACCCCCAAAAAATCCCAAAAATTCCCGAAAAAAATCCCCAAAAATCCCACAAAAATCTCCCAAAAATCCCAAAAAATCCCCAAAATAATCCCCAAAAAAATCCCCAAAAAATCCCAAAAAATCCCCCAAAAATCCCCCAAAAAATCCCAAAAAATCCCCCCCCAAATTCCCAAAATTCCCTTAAAATCCCCAAAAATCCCCAAATAATCCCCAAAAATCCCCAAAAATTCCCCAAAACCCAATTTCCTCCAAAAACCCCAAACTTTTCCCAAAACCCCCAAACTTTTCCCCAAAATACCCGGAATTCCCCCCAGATCCCTTCCATTACCGACCGGAGGGCTCGCCTCTCTGCCGGAATCATCCTCGGGGAGCCCCCAACATATCCCCCAAAATCCCCCCAAAAAATCCCCAAAAATTCCTAAATCCCCCCAAATTCCCAAAAAATCCCAAAAAAATCCCCAAAAATCCCCAAAAAAACCCCCAAAAAACCTCAAAAAATCCCTCAAAAATCCCCAAAAAGTCCCCAAAAATCCCAAATAAATCCCTGAAAAATCCCAAAAAAATCCCCAAAAATCCCTCAAAAAATCCCCCCAAAAAATCCCCAAAAATCCTCAAAAAAATCTCAAAAAAATCCCTGAAAAATCCCCAAAAATTCCCAAAAAATTCCCAAAAAATCCCCCCAAAATCCCAAAAAAATCTCCCCAAAAAAATCCCAAGAAGTCCCCATTTTTCCCCTAAAAACCCCAACTTTTTCCTAAAACTCCAAATTTTTCCCAAAAATTCCCAGATTTCCCCCAAAATTCCAAACTTTCCCCAGTTCCCTATTCCCACCTGGACCGGAGGGGCGCGCCGCTCCTGCTGTAATTCTCCCCCGAGGACCCCAAATCCCCCCAAAAATCCCCCAAAATTCCCAAAAAATCCCCAAAAAATCTGAAAAAATCCCCAAAAAATCCCCAAAAAATCCCAAAAATACCCCAAAAAAATCTCCAAAATTTTCCAAAAAATCCCCCAAAATACCCAAAAAATTTCCTAAAAATCCGCCCAAAAATCCCAAAAAAATTCCCAAAAATCCCCAAAAAATCCCTAAAAAAATCCCCCAAAAAATCCCCAAAAATCCCCAAAAAATCCCAAAAAAAAAAAAAAAAATCCAAAAAAAATCCCAAAAAAATCCCCAAAAAATCCCACAAAAATCTCCCAAAAATCCCAAAAATCCCCAAATAATTCCCAAAAAACCCTCAAAAAATCCTCAAAAAAATCCCCCAAAAAATTGCCAAAATATCCCCAAAAAATCCCCCAAAAATCCCCAAAAATCCCAAAAAATCCCCATTTTTCCCCCTAAAAACCCCAAATTTTTTCCCAAAATTCCCAGATTTCCCCCCAAAATTCCCAAACTTTCCCCCAGATCCCATTCCCGTACCTGGCCGGAGGGGCTGCGCCGCTCTCCTGCCGGGAATCTCCCCCGGGGACCCCAAAATCCCCCAAAAAATCCCCCAAAAACCCAAAAAATCCCAAAAAAATTTCAAAAAAATCTCTAAAAATTCCCAAAAAATTCCCAAAAAATCCCCCAAAAAATCCTAAAAAAATCCCCCAAAAAATCCCAAAAAATCCCGAAAAAATCCCCCAAAATCCTAAAAAACCTCAAATAATTCCCAAAAAATCACCAAAAATATCCAAAAAAATCCCAAAAAAATCTCCCCAAAAATCCCAAAAAATCCCCCAAAAAATCCCAAAAAACCCCCAAAAAAATCCCCCCAAAAATCCCAAAAAATCCCCCAAAATTCCCATTTTCCCCTCTAAAATCCCCATTTTTCCTCCTAAAAACCCCAAACTTTTTCCCAAAACCCCCAGAATTTCCCCCAAAATTCCCAAACTTTCCCCCAGTTCCCGTATTTCCCACCTGGCCGGAGGGGCTGCGCCGCTCTCCTGCCAGGAATCTCCCCCGGGACCCCAAAAATCCCCCAAAAATCCCTGCCAAAAAAACCCCAAAATCCCCCAAAAAATCCTCCCAAATTAAAAAAATCCCCCAAAAAATCCAAAAAATCCCTAAAATCCCCACAAAATCCCAAAAAAAATCCCAAAAATTCCCCCCAAAATCCCCCAAAAATCCCTAAAAAAATCCCCCAAAAAATCCCAAAAAAATCCAAATAAATCCCAAAAAATCCCCCAAAAAATCCCCAAAAATCATAAAAAACCTCAAATAATACTCAAAAAATCCCAAAAAACTCCCAAAAATCCCAAAATAATTCCAAAAAAATCCCAAAAATTCCCCCAAAAACTCCCCCCAAAAATCCCAAAAAAATCCCTCAAAAAACCCCAAAAAATCCCCAAAAAATCCCTCAAAAAATCCCGAAAAAATCCCCAAAAAACCCTCCAAAAATCCCAAAAAAATCCCCCGAAAATCCCAAAAAAATCCCCAAAAATCCCCAAAAAAATCCCCTAAAAATTCCGAAAAAAATCCCCAAAAATCCCCAAATAATTCCAAAAATATCCCAAAAAATCCCCAAAAATCCCTCAAAAATCCCCCCCCCAAATTCCCAAAAGATCCCCTAAAAAATCTCTTTAAGAATCCCCCAAAATCCCCATTTTCCCCTCTAAAATCCCCATTTTTCCTCCTAAAAACCCCAAACTTTTTCCCAAAACCCCCAGAATTCCCCCCAAAATTCCCAAACTTTCCCCCAGATGCCATTCCCGTACCTGGCCGGAGGGGCTGCGCCGCTCTCCTGCCGGGAATCTCCCCCGGGGACCCCAAAATCCCCCAAAAAAACTCCCAAAAATCCCTCAAAAAATCCCTAAAAATCCCCCAAAAAAGCCCCACAAAATCCAAAAAAAATCCCCAAAAATCCCAAAATAATTCCAAAAAAATCCCAAAAGTTCCCCCAAAAAATCCCCCAAAAAATCCCCAAAAAATCCCCCAAAAATCCCCAAAAAATCCCCAAAAATCCCGAAAAAAATCCCCAAAAATCCCACAGTAATCCCCTAAAAATCCCCAAAAGATCCCAAAAAAATCCCAAAAAATCCCTCAAAAATCCCCCCCAAATTCCCAAAACATCCCTTAAAAAATCCCTAAAAAAATCCCGAAAAAAATCCCCAAAAATCCCCATTTTCCCCTCTAAAATCCCCATTTTTCCCCCTAAAAACCCCAAAATTTTTCCTAAAAACCCCAAATTTTTTCCCAAAATTCCCAGATTTCCCCCCAAAATTCCCAAACTTTCCCCCGGATCCCATTCCCGTACCTGGCCGGAGGGGCTGCGCCGCTCTCCTGCCGGGAATCTCCCCCGGGATGGGCTCCCAGTCGCGATCCCGGTCGCGATTCCCGCAGCAGCCGCAGCAGCCGCCGGCGGCCGCCAGGCGGCGCCAAAGCCCGCGCCGCGCCGGAGCCGAGGGCGCCCCCTGGTGGCGAACGGAGGCGAAGCGCCCCGGGTCCCGCCGGGGATCGAGCATGGCCTGGAACCAGTATGGACCAGTATGGACCAGTATGGACCAGTATGGACCAGTACGGACCAGTATGGACCAGTATAAACCAGTATGGACCAGTATGGACCAGTATAAACCAGTATGGACCAGTATGGACCAGTATAAACCAGTATGGACCAATACGGACCAGTATGGACCGGTATAAACCAGTATGGACCAGTATAAACCAGTATGGACCAGTATGGACCAGTATGGACCGGTATGGACCGGTATGGACCAGTATGGACCAGTACGGACCAGTATGGACCAGTATGGACCGGTATGGACCAGTATGGACCAGTATGGACCAGTATGGACCAGTATAGACCAGTATGGACCAGTATGGACCAGTGTGGACCAGTATGGACCAGTATGGACCAGTATGGACCAGTATAAACCAGTATGGACCAGTATGGACCAGTATAAACCAGTATGGACCAGTATGGACCGGTATGGACCAGTATGGACCAGTATAAACCAGTATGGACCAGTATGGACCGGTATGGACCAGTATGGACCGGTATGGACCAGTATGGACCAGTATGGACCAGTATGGACCGGTATGGACCAGTATGGACCAGTATGGACCAGTATGGACCAGTATGAACCAGTATGGACCAGTATAAACCAGTATGGAGCAGTATGGAGCAGTATGGACCAGTATGGACCAGTATAAACCAGTATGGACCAGTATGGACCAGTATGGACCAGTATGGACCAGTAACGTTTGTCCCAGACCAGTCTGGACCAGTATCAACCTCCTAAAGCCCTTCCCAGTATAAACCAGTAACCTCCCAGTGCCTCCCAGTATGAACCAGTAACCCCTCCCACCTTCCCAGTACATCCCAGTTTGACCCCCAGTCTTTCCCAGTTCAACCCAGTAACCCCTCCCAGTGCTCCCAGTTCAACCCAGTACCCCCTGCCCAACTCCCAGTCCATCCCAGTCCCCCCCAGTAACCCCCCAGTCCCTCCCAGTATGAACCAGTAACTCCTTCCAATGCTCCCAGTTCAACCCAGTATGAACCAGTGACCCTCCCCAGTGCTCCCAGTCCATCCCAGTACAGCCCAGTAACTCTTCCCAGTGCTCCCAGTATGAACCAGTAACCCCCCAGTCCTTCCCAGTAACCCCTCCCACCTTCCCAGTACATCCCAGTTTGACCCCCAGCCCTTCCCAGTTCAACCCAGTAACCCCCCAGTGCCTCCCAGTATGGACCAGTGACCCCTCCCAGTGCTCCCAGTATGGCCCAGTCCTTCCCAGTATGAACCAGTAACCCCCCAGTCCTTCCCAGTATGAACAGTAAGCCCCCAGTCCTTCCCAGTATGAACCAGTAACCCCCCAGTTCAACCCAGTACAGCCCAGCTTGCCCTCCAGTGCTCCCAGTATGAACCAGTATGAACCAGTAACCCCTCCCAGTGCTCCCAGTATGAACCAGTATGAACCAGTAACCCCTCCCAGTGCTCCCAGTATGAACCAGTATGAACCAGTAACCCCTCCCAGTGCTCCCAGTTCAACCCAGTAACCCCCCAGTCCCTCCCAGTATGAACCAGTAACTCCTTCCAATGCTCCCAGTTCAACCCAGTATGGACCAGTGACCCCTCCCAGTGCTCCCAGTATGACCCAGTACTTCCCAGTATGAACCAGTAACCCTACAGTGACCCCTCCCAGTGCTCCCAGTATGAACCAGTATGAACCAGTAACCCCCCAGTTCAACCCAGTATGAACCAGTAACCCCTCCCAGTGCTCCCAGTTCAACCCAGTACCCCCCAGTAACCCTTTCCAGTGCTCCCAGTATGAACCAGTAACCCCCCAGTCCTTCCCAGTATGAACCAGTAACCCCCCAGTTCAACCCAGTACAGCCCAGTTTGCCCTCCAGTGCTCCCAGTATGAACCAGTAACCCTTCCCAGTGCTCCCAGTATGAACCAGTAACCCCTCCCAGTGCTCCCAGTTCAACCCAGTAACCCCCCATAACCCTTTCCAGTGCTCCCAGTATGAACCAGTAACCCCCCAGTCCTTCCCAGTATGAACCAGTAACCCCCCAGTTCAACCCAGTACAGCCCAGTTTGCCCTCCAGTGCTCCCAGTATGAACCAGTAACCCTTCCCAGTGCTCCCAGTATGAACCAGTAACCCCTCCCAGTGCTCCCAGTTCAACCCAGTAACCCCCCAACCCTTCCCAGTATGAACCAGTAACCCCCCAGTTCAACCCAGTACCCCTTCCCAGTGCTCCCAGTATGAACCAGTAACCCCTCTCAAGCTCCCAGTACAGACCAGTTCCCCCCCAGAACGAACCAGTTTCCTCCCAGTACAAACCAGTAACCGCTCCCGGCTTCCCAGTCCCGCCCCGGAAGCCGCTCCCAGTGCTCCCAGTATGGCCCAGTCCCCTCCCAGTCCCTCCCAGTCCCTCCCAGTTCCCCCAGGCCGGGCCTGTCCCAGCAGCTCCTCCCCCGCCAGACCAGTTCCCCCAGTTTGCCCAGTTCCCCCTCCCAGTGCTCCCAGTGCTCCCCCAGCCCCTCCCAGTACAGACCAGTGACCCCTCCCAGTGCTCCCAGTATGGCCCAAACCCCCTCCCAGTGCTCCCAGTATGGGCTAGGATGGCTCCCAGTCCCTCCCAGTGCTCCCAGTATGGCCCAAACTCCCTCCCAGTGCTCCCAGTTCCCCTCCCAGTGCTCCCAGTATGGACCAGAATGGCTCCCAGTCCCTCCCAGTGACCCCTCCCAGTGCTCCCAGTGCTCCCAGTTCCCCTCCCGGGCACTTCCGGCAGCCCCAGTTGCCCCTCCCAGTGCTCCCAGTATCCCCAGTAACCCCTTCCCAGTGCTCCCAGTATCCCCAGTAACCCCTTCCCAGTGCTCCCAGTATCCCCAGTAACCCCTTCCCAGTGCTCCCAGTGCTCCCAGTTTGACCAGTAACCCCCTCCCATCATTCCCAGTGCTCCCAGTTCCCCCTCCCATCATTCCCAGTGCCCCAGTTCCCCTCCCAAATCTCCCAGGTACCCCAGTAACCCCTTCCCAGTGCTCCCAGTGCTCCCAGTTTCCCCTTCCAGTGCCCTCCCCAGTCACCCCCAGTCCTCCCAGTATCCCCAGTAACCCTTCCCAGTGCTCCCAGTATCCCCCAGTTAAACCCCTTCCAGTGCTCCCAGTATCCCCAGTTAACCCCTTCCCAGTGCTCCCAGTGCTTCCCCAGTTCCTCCTCCCAGTGCTCCCAGTCAACCCCCCCATCTCCCCAGTATCCCCAGTAACCCCCTTTCCCAGGCTCCCAGTTATCCCCAGTAACCCCTTCCAGCTGTCCCAGTGCTCCCAGTAACCCCCTCCCATCATTCCAGTGCTCCCAGTCCCATTCCCCAGTATATTTTTTTGCTCCAGTCACCCCAGTTCCTCCCAGTATCCCAGGTAACCCCTCCCAAGTCCTCCCAGTTAATTCCCCAGTAACCCCTTCCCAGTGCTCCCAGATCCCCAGTTCCCCTTCCAGTTCCTCCCAGTATCCCCAGTTCCCCCTCCCAGTCCCCCAGTCAACCCCCAGTGCTCCCAGTCACCCCATTTGCCCCTCCCAGTCCTCCCAGTTCGCCCAGTTCCCCCTCCCAATCCCCCCAGTTCGCCCAGTTCCCTCTCCCAGTGCCCCCAGTTCCCCCTCCCAGTCCTCCCAGTTCGCCCTCCCAGCGCTCCCAGTGCCCCCAGTACCTCCCCGGGGGCTCCCAGTAGCTCCCAGTAACTCCCAGTAGCTCCCAGAGGCGGCGGAGCGGGAAAGGGGCGTGGCCAGAGGGGGAAGGGGCGGGGCCACCTGGGATCACTATTTGGCAGGAGGGGCGCTAAGGGCGCGGCAATGGCTCACTATTTGGCACCGCCCGGAACCTCTCCCAGTATCAACCAGTATGAACCAGTAAGGCCAGAAATCCTCGAAGAGGCTCCCAGTGGGTCCCAGAGTGTCCGAGCACCCTCCCAGTATAAACCAGTATGAACCAGTACTCCCAAAATCATTCCCAGAGGGTCCCAGAGCCTCACGAATTCTCTCCCAGTATAAACCAGTAAGGCCAGAACTCTTCGAAGAGGCTCCCAGTGGGTCCCAGAGTGTCCTGAGCGCCCTCCCAGTATGAACCAGTACAAACCAGTATGTGGCAGGGTGCCCCCATAGGAGGAGCTATTGGCTCACAATGTGGCAAGGGGGTCCCTATGGGTGATCCAATGGCTCACTATGTGGCACCGCCCGGAACTTCTCCCAGTATGAACCAGTATGAACCAGTAAGGCCAGAACTCCTCGAAGAGGCTCCCAGTGGGTCCTAGAGTGTCCTGAGCACCTTCCCAGTATAAACCAGTATGAACCAGTACTCTCGAAATCATTCCCAGAGGGTCCCAGAGCCTCATGAATTCTCTCCCAGTATAAACCAGTAAGGCCAGAACTCTTCGAAGAGGCTCCCAGTGGGTCCCAGAGTGTCCTGAGCGCCCTCCCAGTATAAACCAGTACAAACCAGTATGTGGCAGGGGGCGACCATAGGAGGAGCTAATGGCTCACAATGTGGCAAGGGGGTCCCTATGGGTGACCCAATGGCTCACTATTTGGCACCGCCCGGAACCTTTCCCAGTATGAACCAGTATGAACCAGTAAGGCCAGAAATCCTCGAAGAGGCTCCCAGTGGGTCCCAGAGAGTCCTGAGCACCCTCCCAGTATAAACCAGTACAAACCAGTGTGTGGCAGGGGGCCCCCATAGAAGAAGCCAATGGATCATTATGTGGCAGGAGGGTCCCTATGGGGGTTCTCAATGGCTCACTATCTGGCAGGGGGGTCTAAGGCTCAGTATTGGGGACTGTGGGTCAGTATTTGGCAGGGGGGTCTCTATGGGTGATCCAATGGCTCACAATGTGGCAGGGGGTCTGACCCTATATGGGGAGGGGTTTTGGGCTCAGTATTTGGCAAGGAGGTCCCTATGGGGTTCTCAATAGCTCACTATGTGGCAGGGGAGTCTGACCCTACATGGGGAGGGGGCTTTGGCTCAGTATTTGGCAGATGGGTCCCTATGGGTGATCCAATGGCTCACTATGTGGCGGGGGGGGTCTAAGGCTCAGTATTGGGGGGCTGTGGCTCAGTATCTGGCAAGGGGGGGTCCCTACGGGCTCACCAATGGCTCACAATCTGGCAGGGCACTGGGTCTCTATGGCTCCAATGCTCACAATCTGGCAGGGGGCTCTGGCTCCACAACTGCAGTGGGGTTCTCTTGGGCTGACCAATGGCTTCATAATCTGGCAGCGCTGGGTCTCTATGCTCACCATGGCTCACCATTCTGCAGGGGTCTCTATGGCTCACCAATGCTCAAATCTGCGGGGCTCTGGCTCACAATCTGGCAGGGGGGTCTCTATGGACTCACCAATGGCTCACAATCTGGCATGGGGGACTAGCTCACTTTGTGGCAGGGGGGTCTCTATGGGCTGACCAATGGTTCACAATCTGGCAGGGGGGACTGGCTCACAATCTGGCAGGGGGGTGTCTATGGGGTCACCAATGGCTCACAATCTGGCAGGGGGGGTCTTTATGGCCGCACCAATGGCTCACAATCTGGCAGAGGGGAGTGGCTCACTTTGTGGCAGGAGGGTCTCTATGGGCTGACAAATGGATCACAATCTGGCAGGGGGGTCTCTATGGATTCAACAATGGCTCACAATCTGGCAGGGGGAGTGGCTCACATTGTGGCAGGGGGGTCCCTATGGGCTGACCAATGGCTCACAATCTGGCAGGGGGGTCTCTATGGGCTCACCAATGGCTCACAATCTGGCAGGGGGGAGTGGCTCACTTTGTGGCGGGGGGGGTCTCTATGGGCTCACCAATGGCTCACAATCTGGCAGAGGGGCTCACGGTGGGGGCTGGGCTCTGGCTCACTATTTGGCAACCCCCTGAGTCACTATTTGGCAACCCCTCCCCTCCCCCCCCGCGGGGCCGGGGCGCGGCTCACTATTTGGCAAGGCCTCACCCCTAGGCCCGGCCTATGGCTCACTATTTGGCGGTGACGCATTCCCCCCACCCCGCCCCTCCCCCACCCACCGGACGGGTCCGGGCGCTGCCCCTCCCCCACCACCCCCACCCTGACCCCCCCAAAAACCGCAGGGGAGACCCCGCCCCTCCCCCACCCGCGATGGCGCAACCGGGGAGAGGCTGCGGGCTGGGGATGAGGCAACTGGGAGCGACTGGGAGGGACTGGGATGGGACTGGGAGGGGACTGGAATGCACTGGGAGGGACTGGGAAGCGATTGAATGGGACTGGGAGGGACTGGGACAAACTGGGACAAACTGGGACAAACTGGGAGCCATCACTTTATTAAACCCGGAAGTGAAGCCCCCAACCCGGAAGTCCCAGCACCCCCCACCCCAAGAGGGGGGCGTGGCCAAACCCGGAAGTGGGCGTGGCCAGGACAGGCGGCAGCCAATCAGCTGAAGGTGACGTCAACGCGGGGGAGGAGCTTGGCCAGGAGGGCGGGGCCGTCGGGGGCGGAGCCCAGCGGGGTCTGAGCCAATCGGAGCCGAGAAAGGCGGGGCCAGGCGGCCAATGGGGAGAGAGAGGGGGCGTGGCCAAGAGCTGGGGGGGAGGGACAGAGCCAATCAGAGCCCAGGGAGGGGCGAGACCAGTATGGACCAGTATGGACCAGTACGGACCAGTATGGACCGGTATGGACCAGTATGGACCAGTACGGACCGGTATGGACCAGTATAAACCAGTATGGACCAGTATAAACCAGTATGGACCAGTATAAACCAGTATGGACACATGGGGCTGCCCAGTTCCCTCCCAGTCCCTCCCAGTTCCCTCCCAGTTCCCTCCCAGTCCCTCCCAGTTCCCTCCCAGTTCATCCCAGTAACCCCCAGGACCGAACCAGTAAGAAACCAGTACGGACCAGTAAAGGAAAACCCCAAACCAGTAAGGGAGAAACGCAAACCAGTATAAACCAGTAACCCCAAATCCCCTCCCAGTCCTTCCCAGTCCCTCCCAGTCCCTCCCAGTTCCCTCCCAGTCCCTCCCAGTTCCCTCCCAGTCCCTCCCAGTCCCTCCCAGTTCCCTCCCAGTCCCTCCCAGTTCCCTCCCAGTCCCCTCCCAGTCCCTCCCAGTTCATCCCAGTTCCCTACGGTTCCGGTCCAGTCTCAGCAGCTCCAGGTGGGGGAGGGGCGGGGCCGGGCCCAGTTCGGAAATTCGGTTCTCAGAGAGATCCAGTTCCTGTGAGAGACTGGGTGAACTGGGAGCACTGGGAGGGACTGGGAGAGACTGGGAGGGACTGGGAGGGACTGGGAGGGAACTGGGAGGGACTGGGAGGG
>JAVTVJ010004782.1:0-11438 GCA_034509425.1 Eopsaltria australis | reverse complement strand
GTTGGAACTCGACAGGGATGAGTTTTGGGATAAAAACGCTCCAATTGGACGGAAAAGTCAACTTTGGGTGGAAAAGCCAATATTGGACTTCCATGGGGACAAATTTTAGGATAAAAACGCCCCAATTGTGTAGAAAAGTCAACGTCGGACATCAACGAGGATGGATTTGGAATAAAAATGCCCAGTTGTGTGGAAAAGCCAACGCTGGGCCTCAAGGGGGATGGATTTTTGGATAAAAACACCCAGTTGGGTGGAAAAGTCAAGATTCAACATCAATGGGACAAATTTCAGGATAAAAACGCTCCCTTTGGACCAAACCCCAAGATTTTGGTCAATGGGGAAGAATTTTGGGGTAAAAACTCCCTAATTGTATGGAAAGTCAATGTTGGACCTCAATGGGGATGAATTGGGGTAAAAGGCCCAGGGGTGGAAAACCATGTGCGGGTGGAAAAGTCAAGTTCCAACATCGAATGGGACAAATGGATAAAAACGCCCCCTGTTGGACCAAACCCGGAGAGTTTGGTCAATGGGGATGAATTTTTGGGATAAAAATGCTCCAATTGGTTAGAAAAGTCAACGTCAGGCTTCAAAGAGGATGGATTTGTGATAAAAATGCCCCAATTGGGTGGAAAAGTCAGTGTTGGGTGGAAAAGTCAATGTTCAACATCAATGGGACAAATTTTGGGATAAAAACGCCCCCGTTGGACCAAACCCCAAGACTTTGGTCAATGGGGATGAATTTTGGGATTAAAACGCTCCAGTTGGGTGAAAAAGTCAATGCTGGATGGAAAAATCAAGCTTGGATCTCAACAGGGATGAGTTTTGGGATAAAAACGATCCAATTGGATGGAAAAGTCAACGTTGGGTGAAAAAGTCAATATTGGACCTCAACGGGGACAAATTTTGGGATAAAAACGCCCCCGTTGGACCAAACCGGAAGAGTTTGGTCAATGGGATGAATTTTTGGGATAAAAACGTCCCAATTGGGTGAAAAAATCAACGTTGGATAAAAAAGTCAAGGTTGGATCTCAACAGGGATGAGTTTTGGGATAAAAACGCTCCAATTGGACGGAAAAGTCACCGTTGGGTGGAAAAGCCAATATTGGACTTCAATGGGGACAAATTTTAGGATAAAAACGCCCCAATTGGGTAGAAAAGTCAACGTCGGACATCAACGAGGATGGATTTGGAATAAAAATGCGCAGTTGGGTGGAAAAGCCAACGCTGGGCCTCAAGGGGGATGGATTTTTGGATAAAAACACCCAGTTGGGTGGAAAAGTCAAGATTCAACATCAATGGGACAAATTTCGGGATAAAAACGCTCCCTTTGGACCAAACCCCAAGATTTGGTCAATGGGGAAGAATTTTGGGGTAAAAACTCCCTAATTGTATGGAAAAGTCAATGTTGGACCTCAATGGGGATGAATTTGGGGTAAAAAGGCCCAGTTGGGTGGAAAGCCAATGTTGGGCGGAAAAGTCAAGGTTCAACATCAATGGGACAAATTTTGGGATAAAAACGCCCCCGTTGGATCAAAACCCACGACTTTGGTCAATGAAGATGAATTTTGGGATAAAAATGCTCCAATTGGGTAGAAAAGTCAACGTCGGGCATCAATGAGGATGGATTTGTGATAAAAATGCCCCAATTGGGTGGAAAAGTCAGTGTTGGGCGAAAAAGTCAATGTTCAACATCAATGGGACAAATTTTGGGATAAAAACTCCGATACCATAAAACCTATAGATTTTTGGTCAAATGGGGTTAATTCTTGGGATAAAAACACCCAATTTGGGTGAAAAAGTCGAACGTTGGATGAAAAGGTCAAGGTTGGAACTCAACAGGGATGAGTTTTTGGGATAAAACGCTCCAATTGGGATGGAAAATTCAACATCGGGTGGAAAGCCAATATTTGGACCTCAATGGGGACAAATTTTGGGATAAAAACGCCCTCGTTGGACAAAAACCCGGCAACATTTTGGTCAATGGGGAAGAATTTTGGAGGTAAAAACTGCCTAATTGTATGGAAAAGTCAATGTTGGACCTCAATGGGGATGAATTGGGAGTAAAAAGGCCCAGTTGGGTGGAAAAGCCAATGTTGGGTGGAAAAGTCAAGGTTCAACATCAATGGGACAAATTTTGGGATAAAAACGCCCCCGTTGGATCAAAACCCACGACTTTGGCCAATGGGGATGAATTTGGGGATAAAAATGCTCCAAGTGGGTAGAAAAGTCAACGTTGGGCATCAATGAGGATGGATTTGTGATAAAAATGCCCCAATTGGGTGGAAAAGTCAGTGTTGGGTGGAAAAGTCAATGTTCAATATCAATGGGACAAATTTTGAGATAAAAACGCTCCCGTTGGACCAAACCCCAAGAATTTGGTAAATGGGAAAGAATTTTGGGATAAAAACGCTCCATTTGGGTGAAAAAGTCAACGCTGGATGGAAAAGTCAAGGTTGGATCTAAACAGGGATGAGTTTTGGGAAAAAAACGCTCCAAAGGAAAAGTCAACGTTGGGTGAAAAAGTCAATATTGGACTTCAATGGGGACAAATTTCGGGATAAAAACGCCCCCGTTGGACGAAACCCCAACATTTCGGTCAATGGGGATGAGTTTTGGGATAAAAACACCCCAATTGGACGGAAAAGTCAATGTCGGGTGAAAAAGTCAATGTTCAACGTAAATGGGTCAAATTTTGGGATAAAAACGCCCTCGTTGGTCCAAAACCCAACATTCTGGTCAATGGGGATGAATTTTTGGGATAAAAATGCTCCAATTGGACGGAAAAGTCAACATTGGGTGGAAAACTCAATATTGGACTTCAATGGGGAAAAATTTTGGGATAAAAATGCCCCCGTTGGACCAAAACCCCAAGACTTTGGTAAATGGGGAAGAATTTTGGGATAAAAACGCCCCAGTTGGGTGAAAAAGTCAAGGTTGGAACTCAACAGGGATGAATTTTGCGGAATAAGGCCCAGTTGGGTGGGAAAGCCAATGTTGGGTGGAAAAATCAATGTTAAATGTCAATGGGAAAAATTTCGAGATAAGAACGCCCCCGTTGGACCAAACCCCAAGACTTTGGTCAACGAGGATGAATTTTGGGATAAAAACGCTCCTTTTGGACCAAACCCCAAGATTTTGGTCAATGGGGAAGAATTTTGGTGTAAAAACTCCCTAATTGTATGGAAAAGTCAATGTTGGACCTCAATGGGGATGAATTTGGGGTAAAAAGGCCCAGTTGGGTGGAAAAGCCAATGTTGGTTGGAAAAGTCAAGGTTCAACATCAATGGGACAAATTTTGGGATAAAAACGCCCCCGTTGGATCAAAACCCACGACTTTGGTCAATGGGGATGAATTTTGGGATAAAAATGCTCCAATTGGGTAGAAAAAGTCAAAGTTGGGCATCAATGAGGATGGATTTGTGATAAAAATGCCACATTGGGCGGAACGTCAGTGTTGGGTGGAAAAGTCAATGTTCAACATCAATGGGACAAAGTTTTGGGGTTAAAACGCCCCGTTGGACACAACCCCAAGACTTTGGTCTGGGGATGAAATTTTGGGATTAAAACGCTCAGTTGGGTGAAAAGTCAACGCTGGATGGAAAAGTCAAGGTTGGATCTCAACAGGGATGAGTTTTGGGATAAAAACGCTCCAATTGGATGGAAAAGTCAACGTTGGGTGAAAAAAGTCAATATTGGACCTCAACGGGGACAAATTTTGGGATAAAAACGCCCCCGTTGGACCAAACCGGAAGAGTTTGGTCAATGGGGATGAATTTTTGGGATGAAAACGTCCCAATTGGGTGAAAAAGTCAACGTTTGATGGAAAAGTCAGGTTGGATCTCACAGGGATGAGTTTTGGGATAAAAAAACGATTCAATTTGGACGGAAAAGTCATGTTGGGTGAAAAAAGTCAATGTTGGACTCAACGGGGACAAATTTTGGGATAAAAACGCCCCCGTTGGCGCAAACCCCAAGACTTGGTCATGGGGATTGATTTTTGGGATAAAAGTCCGCAATTGGTGAAAAAAGTCAAGCGTTGGATGGAAAAGTCAGGTGGAATCGACAGGATGAGTTTTGGGATAAAAAGCTCAATTGGACGGAAAAGTCAACTTTGGGTGGAAAAGCCAATTTGGACTTCCTGGGGACAAATTTTAGGATAAAAATGCCCCAATTGGGTAGAAAAGTCAACGTCGGACATCAACGAGGATGGATTTGGAATAAAAATGCCCAGTTGGGTGGAAAAGCCAAAGCTGGGCCTCAAGGGGGATGGATTTTTTGGATAAAAACACCCAGTTGGGTGGAAAAGTCAAGATCCAACATCAATGGGACAAATTTCGAGATAAAAACGCTCCCTTTGGACCAAACCCCAAGATTTTGGTCAATGGGGAAGAATTTTGGGGTAAAAACTGCCTAATTGTATGGAAAAGTCAATGTTGGACCTCAATGGGGATGAATTTGGGGTAAAAAGGCCCAGTTGGGTGGAAAAAGCAATGTTGGGTGGAAAAGTCAAGGTTCAACATCAATGGGACAAATTTTGGGATAAAAACGCCCCCGTTGGATCAAAACCCACGACTTTGGTCAATGAAGATGAATTTTGGGATAAAAACGCTCCATTTGGGTAGAAAAGTCAAAGTTGGGCATCAATGAGGATGGATTTGTGATAAAAATGCCGCAATTGGGTGGAAAAGTCAGTGTTGGGTGGAAAGGTCAATGTTCAACATCAATTGGACAAATTTTGAGATAAAAACGCCCCCGTTGGACCAAACCCCAAGATTTTGGTCAATGGGGATGAATTTTGAGATGAAAACGCTCCATTTGGGTAAAAAAGTCACCGTTGGATGGAAAAGTCAAGGTTGGATCTCAACAGGGATGAGTTTTGGGATAAAAACGCTCCAATTGGACGGAAAAGTCAACTTTGGGTGGAAAAGTCAGTATTGGACCTCAACGGGGACAAATTCTGGTATAAAAACGCCTCCGTTGGACCAAACCGGAATAGTTTGGTCAATGGGGAATTTTTAGGATAAAAACGTCCCAATTGGGTGAAAAAGTCAACGTTGGATAAAAAAAGTCAAGGTTGGATCTCAACAGGGATGAGTTTTGGGATAAAAACGCTCCAATTGGACGGAAAAGTCAACTTTGGGTGGAAAAGCCAATATTGGACTTCAATGGGACAAATTTTAGGATAAAAACGCCCCAATTGGGTAGAAAAGTCAACGTCTAACGTCAACGAGGATGGATTTGGAAAAAAAATGCCCAGTTGGGTGGAAAAGCCAACGCTGGGCCCAGGGGGATGGATTTGGATAAAAAACAACCCATTGGTGGAAAAGTCAAGATTCAACATCAATGGGACAAATTTCGGGATAAAAACTCCCCCTTTGGACCAAACCCCAAGATTTTGGTCAATGGGGAAGAATTTTGGGGTAAAAACTCCCTAATTGTATGGAAAAGTCAATGTTGGACCTCAATGGGGATGAATTTGGGGTAAAAAGCCCCAGTTGGGTGGAAAAGCCAATGTTGGGTGGAAAAGTCAAGGTTCAACATCAATGGGACAAATTTTGGGATAAAAACGCCCCCGTTGGATCAAACCCCACGACTTTGGTCAATGAAGATGAATTTTGGGATAAAAACGCTCCAATTGGGTAGAAAAGTCAAAGTTGGGCATCAATGAGGATGGATTTGTGATAAAAATTCCCCAATTGGGTGGAAAAGTCAGTGTTGGGTGGAAAGGTCAATGTTCAACATCAATGGGACAAATTTTGAGATAAAAACGCCCCCGTTGGACCAAACCCCAACATTTTGGTCAATGGGGATAAATTTTTGGGATAAAAACGTCCCAATTGGGTGAAAAAGTCAACATTGGATGGAAAAGTCAAGGTTGGAACTCGACAGGGATGAGTTTTGGGATAAAAACGCTCCAATTGGACGGAAAAGTCAACTTTGGGTGAAAAAGCCAATATTGGACTTCAATGGGGACAAATTTTAGGGTAAAAACGCCCCAATTGGGTAGAAAAGTCAACGTCGGACATCAACGAGGATGGATTTGGAATAAAAATGCCCAGTTGGGTGGAAAAGCCAACGCTGGGCCTCAAGGGGGATGGATTTTTGGATAAAAACACCCAGTTGGGTGGAAAAGTCAAGATTCAATATCAATGGGACAAATTTCGGGATAAAAACGCTCCCTTTGGACCAAACCCCAAGATTTTGGTCAATGGGGAAGAATTTTGGGTAAAAACTCCCTAATTGTATGGAAAAGTCAATGTTGGACCTCAATGGGGATGAATTTGGCGTAAAAAGGCCCAGTTGGGTGGAAAAGGCAATGTTGGGTGGAAAAGTCAAGGTTCAACATCAATGGGACAAATTTTGGGATAAAAACGCCCCCGTTGGATCAAAACCCACGACTTTGCTCAATGGGGATGAATTTTGGGATAAAAATGCTCCAATTGGGTAGAAAAGTCAACGTTAAGTTTATGAGTATGGATTTGTGATGAAAAATGCCCCAATTGGGCGGGAAAAAGTCAGTGTTGGGTGGAAAGGTCAGATGATTCAAACATCAATGGGACCAAATTTTGAATAAAAACGCCCCCGTTGGACCAAACCCCAAATTTTCGGTCAATTGGGGATGAATTTTGGGATAAAAACGCGTCCACTGGGGAAAAAAGTCAACGCTGGATGAATTCAAAGTTGGATCTCAACAGGATGGTTTTGGGATAAAAACGATCCTAACACGTTGATGAAAAGGTCAACGGTTGATTGAAAAAGTCAATATTGGACCTCAACGGGGGACAATTTGAGATAAAAATGCCCCCGTTGGACCAAACCCCAAGATTTTGGTCAATGGGGATGAATTTTGAGATAAAAACGCTCCATTTGGGTAAAAAAGTCAACGTTGGATGGAAAAATCAAGGTTGGATCTCCACAGGGATGAGTTTTGGGATAAAAACGCTCCAATTGGACGGAAAAGTCAACTTGGGGTGAAAAAGCCAATATTGGACTTCAATGGGGACAAATTTTAGGATAAAAACGCCCCAATTGGGTAGAAAAGTCAACGTCGGACATCAACGAGGATGGATTTGGAATAAAAATGCCCAGTTGGGTGAAAAAGCCAACGCTGGGCCTCAAGGGGGATGGATTTTTGGATAAAAACACCCAGTTGGGTGGAAAAATCAAGATTCAACATCAATGGGACAAATTTCGGGATAAAAACGCTCCCTTTGGACCAAACCCCAAGATTTTGGTCAATGGGGAAGAATTTTGGGGTAAAAACTGCCTAATTGTTTGGAAAAGTCAATGTTGGACCTCAATGGGGATGAATTTGGGGTAAAAAGGCCCAGTTGGGTGGAAAAGCCAATGTTGGGTGGAAAAGTCAAGGTTCAACATCATTGGGACAAATTTTGGGATAAAAACGCCCCCGTTGGGTCAAAACCCACGACTTTGGTCAATGGGGATGAATTTTGGGATAAAAACGCTCCATTTGAGTAGAAAAGTCAAAGTTGGGCATCAATGAGGAGGGATTTGTGATAAAAATGCCCATTGGGTGGAAAAGTCATGTTGCGTGAAAAGGTCAATGTTCACACAAAGGGACAAATTTTGAGATAAAAGCCCCCGGTTGACCAAACCAAATTTGTCAATGTGGGATGAAATTTTGCGGATAAAAACGCTCCAATTGACGGGGAAAAATCAACATTCGGTGAAAACTCAATATCTGGAATTCAAGGGAATAAAATTTGGGATAAAAGAACCACCCCCCGTTGGACCCAAACCCCAAGACTTTGGTCAAATGGGGAAAGAATTTGGGGTAAAAATGATCCAACGGTGAAAAAAGTCAACGCTGGATGGAAAAATCAAGGTTGGATCTCAACAGGGATGATTTTTGGGATAAAAACGCCCCAATTGGATGGAAAAGTCAACGTTGGTTGGAAAAAGTCAATATTGGACCTCAACTATGACAAATTTTGGGATAAAAACGCCCCCGTTGGACCAAACCGGAAGAGTTTGGTCAATGGGGATGAATTTTGGGATAAAAACGCTCCAATTGGATGGAAAAGTCAACGTTGGGTGGAAAATCAATATTGGACCTCAATGGGGACAAATTTTAGGATAAAAACGCCCCCATCCTACCAAAACCCAAGATTTTGGTCAATGGGGGTGAATTTTGGGATGAAAACGCCCCAATTGGGTGAAAAAGTCAACGTTGGATGGAAAAGTCAAGGTTGGAACTCAACAGGAATGAGTTTTGGGATAAAAGCGCTCCAATTGGACGGAAAATTCAACATTGGGTGGAAAAGCCAATATTGGACCTCAACGGCGACAAATTTCTGGATAAAAACGCCCCCGTTGGACCAAACCCCAACATTTTGGCCAATGGGGATGAATTTTTGGGATAAAAACACCCCAATTGGAGGGAATAGTCAACATTGGGTGGAAAACTCAATATTGGACTTCAAGGGGGAAAAATTTTGGGATAAAAATGCTCCTGTTGCACCAAACCCCAAGACTTTGTTCAATGGGGAAGAATTTTGGGGTAAAAATGCTCCAATTGGGTAGAAAATTCAAGGCTGGAACTCAACAAAGATGACTTTTGGGGTAAAAGGCCCAGTTGGGTGGGAAAGCCAATGTTGGGTGGAAAAGTCAATGTTCAATGTCAATGGGAAAAATTTCGGGATAAAAACGCCCCCGTTCGATCAAAACCCACGACTTTGGTCAATGGGGATGAATTTTGGGATAAAAACGCTCCAGTTGGGTGAAAAAGTCAACGCTGGATGGAAAAGTCAAGGTTGGATCTCAACAGGGATGAGTTTTAAGATAAAACGCTCCAATTGGATGGAAAAGTCAACATTGGGTGAAAAAGTCAATATTGGACTTCAATGGGGACAAATTTCAGGATAAAAACGCCCCGTTGGACCAAACCCCAACATTTTGGTCAATGGGGATGAATTTTTGGGATAAAAATGCCCCAGATGTGTGGAAAAGCCAATGTTGGGTGAAGAAGTCAAGGTTCAACATCAATGGGACAAATTTTGGGATAAAAACGCCCCCGTTGGACCAAACCCCAAGATTTTGGCCAATGGGGATGAATTTTTGGGATAAAAACGCTCCAATTGGATGGAAAAGTCAACGTTGGGTGGAAAAAAAAATATTGGACCTCAATGGGAACAAATTTCAGGATAAAAATGCCCCCGTTAGACCAAAACCAAACATTTTGGTGAATGGGGACAAATTTTGAAATAAAAACGCCCCCTGCTGTATCAAAACCCACGACTTTGGTCAATGGGGATGAATTTTGGGATAAAATCGCTCCAATTGGGTAGAAAAGTCAACGTTAAGTTTATGAGGATGGATTTGTGATAAAAATGCCCCAATTGGGTGGAAAAGTCAGTGTTGGGTGGAAAGTCAAGTTCAACATCAATGGACCAAATTTTGCAGATAAAACGCCCCCGTTGGACCAAACCCCAAGATTTTGGTTCAATGGGGCCATGAATTATCGGTATAATGCTCCAATTGGACGGAAAGTCAACTTTGGGTGGAAAATCCTATATTGGACTTTCATGGCGACAAATTTTAGGATAAAAACGCCCCAATTGGGTAGAAAAGTCAACGTCGGACATCAACGAGGATGGATTTGGAATAAAAATGCCCAGTTGGGTGGAAAAGCCAACGCTGGGCCTCAAGGGGGATGGATTTTTGGATAAAAACACCAAGTTGGGTGTAAAAGTCAAGATTCAACATCAATGGGACAAATTTCGGGATAAAAACGCTCCCTTTGGACCAAACCCCAAGATTTTGGTCAATGGGGAAGAATTTTGGGGTAAAAACTCCCTAATTGTATGGAAAAGTCAATGTTGGACCTCAATGGGGATGATTTGGGGGTAAAAAGGCCCAGTTGGGTGGAAAAGCCAATGTTGGGTGGAAAAGTCAAGGTTCAACATCAATGGGACAAATTTTGGGATAAAAACACCCCCGTTGGATAAAAACCCACGACTTTGGCCAATGGGGATGAATTTTGGGATAAAAATGCTCCAATTGGGTAGAAAAGTCAAAGGCGAGGATGGATTTGTGATAAAAATGCCCCAATTGGGTGGAAAAGTCAGTGTTGGGTGGAAAATTAAATGTTCAACATCAATGGGAAAAATTTTGAGATAAAAACGCCCCCGTTGGACCAAACCCCAAGATTTTGGTCAATGGGGATGAATTTTGGGATAAAACGTCCCAATTGGGTGAAAAAGTAAACGTTGGATGGAAAAGTCAAGGTTGGATCTCAACAGGGATGAGTTTTGGGATAAAAACGCTCCAATTGGACAGAAAAGTCAACTTTGGGTGGAAAAGCCAATATTGGACTTCAATGGGGACAAATTTTAGGATAAAACGCCCCAATTGGGTAGAAAAGTCAACGTCGGACATCAACGAGGATGGATTTGGAATAAAAATGCCCAGTTGGGTGGAAAAGACAACGCTGGGCCTCAAGGGGGATGGATTTTTGGATAAAAACACCCAGTTGGGTGGAAAAGTCAAGATTCAACATCAATGGGACAAATTTCGGGATAAAAACGCTCCCTTTGGACCAAACCCTAAGATTTTGGTCAATGGGGAAGAATTTTGGGGTAAAAACTCCCTAATTGTATGGAAAAGTCAATGTTGGACCTCAATGGGGATGAATTTAGGGTAAAAAGGCCCAGTTGGGTGTGAAAGCCAATGTTGTGTGGAAAAGTTAAGGTTCAACATCAATGGGACAAATTTTGGAACAAAAACGCCCCCGTTGGATCAAAACCCACGACTTTGGTCAATGGGGATGAATTTTGGGATAAAAACGCCCCCAATTGGGTAGAAAAGTCAAAGTTGGGTATCAATGAGGATGGATTTGTGATAAAAATGCCCCAATTGGGCGGAAAAGTCAGTGTTGGGTGGAAAAGTCAATGTTCAACATCAATGGGACAAATTTTGAGATAAAACGCCCCCGTTGGACCAAACCCCAAGATTTTGGTCAATGGGGATGAATTTTGGGATAAAAACGCTCCATTTGGGTGAAAAAGTCAACGTTGGATGGAAAAGTCAAGGTTGGATCTCAACAGGGATGAGTTTTGGGATAAAAACGCTCCAATTCGATGGAAAAGTCAACTTTGGGTGGAAAAGCCAATACTGGACTTCAATGGGGACAAATTTTAGGATAAAACGCCCCAATTGGGTAGAAAAGTCAACGTCGGACATCAACGAGGATGGATTTGGAATAAAAATGCCCAGTTGGGTGGAAAGCCAACGCTGGGCCTCAAGGGGGATGGATTTTTGGATAAAAACACCCAGTTGGGTGGAAAAGTCAAGATTCAACATCAATGGGACAAATTTCGGGATAAAAACGCTCCCTTTGGACCAAACCCCAAGATTTCGGTCAATGGGGAAGAATTTTGGGGTAAAAACTCCCTAATTGTATGGAAAAGTCAATGTTG
>JAVTVJ010004779.1:0-33274 GCA_034509425.1 Eopsaltria australis | reverse complement strand
CTCGGGCAGGGGCACAGGTGAGCTCAGGGTGGGCCAGCACAGGTGTGAACTGCACCCCTGAGCAGGTGGGACGAGCTGATGGCCTCAGAGGTGAGCTGAAGTGTTGCCAGGTGGTGTGGGAGCGCTTCCACTGAGGCTCAGGTGAGCTCAGGTGAGCTCAGCACAGGTGTGAATTCCCCCCAGGTGGGGACAGAAGGGCTGGAGCCCCCCAGGTGTTTGCAGGTGACCCCAAGTGTTTCCCTGAGGAGCCTCCCTCCCCCCAGGGTACCTGGGCAGGTACCTGGGCAGGTACTCACGTCAGCCAGGGGCGCGGGGGGGTCGGGCTGGTGGCTCGGGGACCCGCTGCTGGGGACAGAGGGACACGGTCACTGCCAGACTGGGGACACTGGGACACTGCAACTGGACACTGGGATCGCTGGACACTGGCACAGCTCTCCCAGTGGGTACTGGGGTCACTGGGATGGCACTGGGATGGCACTAGGGTGATACTGGGGTAATTGGGATGACACTGGGATGACACTGGGATGGCACTGGGATGGCACTGGGATGGCACTGGGATGCCACTAGGGTGATACTGGGGTAATTGGGATGGCACTGGGATGGCACAGGGGTTGCTGGGATTGCACTGGGATGGCAGTGGGGTCACTGGGGTCACTGGGATGGCAGTGGGATGGCACAGGGGTTACTGGGATGGCACTGGGATGGCACTGAGATGGCATTGGGGTTACTGGGATGGCACTGGGGTTACTGGGATGGCAGTGGGATGGCAGTGGGATGGCACTGGGGTTACTGGGATGGCAGTGGGATGGCAGTGGGATGGCACTGGGGTTACTGGGATGGCACTGGGATGGCACTGGGGTTACTGGGATGGCACTGGGGTCACACCCCACCCTGACCCCAGTCCCCCCAGTCAGTCCCAGTGCTCCCAGTTTGCCGGCCCCACTCACCCGTCCCCGATGGAGAAGCTGCTGTGGGAGCTGTTGAAGCCAGGGGACGGCGCGTTGGGGACGTAGGTGACCTCAGGCCAGGGAGAGCACTGCGGACAGGTGAGCACAGGGTACCTGGGCTGCACTGCACACCTGGGCTGCACACACCTGGGCTGCACTGCACACACCTGGGCTGCACACACCTGGGCTGCACACACACCTGGGACTGCACTGCACACACCTGGGCTGCACACACACCTGGGACTGCACTGCACACACACACCTGCACTGCACACACCTGGGACTGCACTGCACACACCTGAGACTGCACTGCACACACCTGCACACACCTGGGACTGCACTGCACACACCTGGGCTGCACACACACCTGCACTGCACACACCTGGGACTGCACTGCACACACCTGGGACTGCACTGCACACACCTGGGCTGCACACACACACCTGGGACTGCACTGCACACACACACCTGCACTGCACCTGCACATACCAGGGACTGCACCTGCACACACCTGCACTACACACACCTGAGACTGCACTGCACACACACCTGCACACATCTGGGACTGCACCGCACACACCTGCACTGCACACACCTGCACACACCTGGGACTGCACTACACACATCTGCACTGCACACACCTGGGACTGCACCTGCACACACCTGTACTGCACACACACACCTGCACTGCACACACACCTGCACACACCTGAGACTGCACTGCACACACCTGCACTGCACACACACCTGCACATACCAGGGACTGCACCCGCACACACCTGGCCCTGCACACACCTAGACCCACACAACCTTCAACCCCACACACCTGGCCTGGCACACACCTGCATGGCTCAGGTCAGTAACATCCCCAAGCCCTTTTTCAGGTACAAAAGCACCTTGTCTGCCCCCAGTTTTGCCTGGCAGGTATGAACACCTTGGGTGAAGCTCTCCTGGCCGCACAGCCCTGCTCCCTGCTGGCCAGGTGAGCCAGGTGAGCCTCACCTCGGTGAGGATGGTGGTCTCGTAGGAGGGCTGGTACCCTGCTCCCTGCTGGCCAGGTGAGCCAGGTGAGCCAGGTGAGCCTCACCTCGGTGAGGATGGTGGTCTCCTAGGAGGGCTGGTACCCTGCTCCCTGCTGGCCAGGTGAGCCAGGTGAGCCTCACCTCAGTGAGGATGGTGGTCTCGTAGGAGGGCTGGTACTTCTCCTTCTCGTGGGGCGTTCGCTTCTCCATCTTCTCCCGATCCGTCTTCTGCTTCCGGTCGGCTCCTTTGGGCTGCAAGGGGACAGGCCAGGACAGGTGTGTGGGGAACACGCAGGTGACTCAGGTGACACAGGTGACTCGGCCTTCTTGGTGCTTTACAGGGGGAAAAGGAGCTGGGGAGAAGCGTGTCCTGAAGGCCTCTGCAGGGACAGGGGGTGTGACCACCTGAATACACCTGTAACCCCCTGAATACACCTGTCACCACCTGAGTACACCTGTAACCACCTGCAGACACCTGTAACCACCTGAATACACCTGTAACCCCCTGAATATACCTGTAACCACCTGCAGA
This sequence comes from Eopsaltria australis, assembly GCA_034509425.1. Taxonomy (NCBI): domain Eukaryota; kingdom Metazoa; phylum Chordata; class Aves; order Passeriformes; family Petroicidae; genus Eopsaltria; species Eopsaltria australis. Next base: position 30,773 of record JAVTVJ010004779.1, on the reverse strand, counting down.
CACCTGTAACCCCCTGAGTACACCTGTAACCCCCTGAATATACCTGTAACCACCTGCAGACACCTGTAACCACCTGAATACACCTGTAACCCCCTGAATATACCTGTAACCACCTGCAGACACCTGTAACCCCCTGAGTACACCTGTAACCCCCTGAATATACCTGTAACCACCTGCAAACACCTGTAACCACCTGAATACACCTGTAACCCCCTGAGTACACCTGTAACCCCCTGAATATACCTGTAACCACCTGAATACACCTATAATCCCGAGTACACCTGTAACCCCCTGAGTATACCTGTAACCACCTGCAGACACCTGTAACCACCTGAATACACCTCTAACCCCCTGAGTACACCTGTCACCACCTGAGTACACCTGTAACCCCCTGAATATACCTGTAACCCCCTGAATATACCTGTAACCACCTGCAGACACCTGTAACCCCCTGAGTACACCTGTAGCCCCGAGTATACCTGTAACCCCAAGTACACCTGTCACCACCTGAGTACACCTGTAACAACCTGAATACACCTATAATCCCGAGTATGCCTGTAACCACCTAAGTACACCTGTTACTCTGAGTACACCTGTAGCCACCTGAATACACCTGTAACCACCTGAGTATATCTGTGACCACCTGAATATACCTGTAACCACCTGAGTACACCTGTAACCACCTGAGTACACCTGTAACCCCAAGTACACCTGTCACCACCTTAGTACACCTGTAACCCCCTGAGTATACCTGTAACCCCCTGAGTATACCTGTAACCACCTGAATACACCTGTAACCCCGTGAATAAACCTGTAATCACCTGAATACATCTGTCACCACCTAAATATACCCATAACCACTGCACACATCTGTAACTCCCTGAATACACCTGTAATCCCCTGAATACACCTGTAACCACCTGAAGACACCTATAATCCCCTGAAGCCACCTGTAATCCCCTGAATACACCTGTAACCACCTGAAGACACCTGTAACCACCTGAATACACCTGTAACTACTCCGCACACACCTGTAACCCCCTGAATACACCTGAGCTGTGTCTCTGCGCCCGCATCACCCAGGTAGGAGGTGGGATTTTGGGGGGACAAAGTGCACCTGGACACGAGGTCTCAGGGGTGGCCTTGACTTTGCCACACCTTGAACACCTGGGCCCCTCCTCCACCCAAAACTGGGGGCATTTCACTCAAATCCCATGGGAAGCGCAGACATGGAACCTCCACAGGTATCCACAGGTATCCAGGTGTTCCCCTTGGATATCACATTCCTGAAGAAACTCCCTTAAAACTTGGCTGTACCTGCACTCACAGGTGAAGGACTTTGGCCCAGGTGGACCAGGGGAGGGCAGGGCAGGACCCCAAACCCCACTGACCCCCTGAGGTGAACAGGTGGGTGAACAGGTGAGAAGAGAGAAGCCAAGGTGAGATTTCGGCGGTGACACCGAGGTGTGACCACAGCGGGAACGACCCCTCCCAACTCCCCCTGTCACCTGCACCGCCAGGCTGGGGCTGTTACACCTGAAGGTGGGAGGGTTCGGAGGCACCAGCAGCCCCCAGTGCAAACTGGGACAGACTCCCAGGTGAGTCCAGGGGCGCGCAGGTACCTTGAACACCTTGATCTGGCAGCTGGCGGAGTGCAGGTGCTCCGTGTACTCCCCGCTCTCGTTCTCCCTGAAGGTGTCGATCTGCACGCGGAAGGGAACGCCCTTCTCGCCGCCGTGCTTGCGCAGCGTGAACTCCGTGCTGATGCAGTGCACCTGCGGACAGGTGAGCGACCTGTGGGACACTGCCGCCAGCCAGGGCAGCGCCTGCACCCATGGGCACAGCCTGGGGCACAGCTGGGATCCATGGGGCAGCACCTGGGCTCACCTGGACCTCACCTGGATGAGGGACAGAGCCCACCTGCCCCTCACCTGAATATGGGACAGAGCCCACCTGACCCTTACCTGGATGTGGGACAGAGCCCACCTGTCCCTCACCTGGATGTGAGGCACCGCCCTCCTGTCACCTGGAAGTGGGACAGAGCCCACCTGTCCCTCACCTGGATGTGGGACAGAGCCCACCTGCCCCTCACCTGAATATGGGACAGAGCCCACCTGCCCCTCACCTGGATGTGGGATACAGTCCACCTGCCCCTCACCTGGATGTGGGATACAGTCCACCTGCCCCTCACCTGGATGTGGGACAGAGCCCACCTGTCCCTAACCTGGATGTGGGATACAGTCCACCTGCCCCTCACCTGGATGTGAGGAACTGCTCACCTGTCCCTCACCTGGATGTGGGACAGAGCCCACCTGTCCCTCACCTGGATGAGGGACAGAGCCCACCTGCCCCTCACCTGAATATGGGACAGAGCCCACCTGACCCTTACCTGGATGTGAGGCACTGCTCACCTGTCCCTCATCTGGATGCGGGACAGAGCCCACCTGTCCCTTAAATGGATGTGAGGCACTGCCCACCTGTCCCTCACCTGGATGTGGGAGAGAGCCCACCTGACCCTCACCTGGATGTGAGGCACTGCCCACCCATCTCTCACCTGGATGTGAGGCACTGCCCTCCTGTCTGTCACCTGGATGTGGGACAGAGCCCACCTGTCCCTCACCTGAATGTGAGACACTGCTCACCTGTCCCTCACCTGAATGTGAGACACTGCTCACCTGTCCGTCACCTGGATGTGAGGCACTGCCCACCTGTCCCTCACCTGGATGAAGACCGATGTTCTCTTGGAGGGATCCCACAGGAACTCCACGGTGTTGAGCTGCGTTGGGTTCGCGCGGGGGTCGATGATCCCCACGGACATTGGGATATCTGTGGGGAGAACAGGTGAGGCCCACCCGGGACTCCCCCACTTGCCCCAGCCAGGTGAGACTCACCTATGTCCAGGATCCTGTCGCCAGGTCTGTTCCACCTCCAGCCCTCCAGCTGCTGGTGCTCCGTGTACTGCAGCCGCCGGTCATGGAAAACCACCCGGAAGATGCTCTGGAGAAGGAGGAAACATCACCTGGAGCTGCCCTGGCACACCTGGCCAGGTGTGTGGCCCTTTTCTGTGCCAGAAAAGGGGAAAGGGAACCATCCTCCCCCCCAAACCAGGTACATCTCCCAATCCCACCCTGCTGCAGGGCCCTGGAGAGCACCTGGCTGGGATGGGCACACCTGGCCGGGGGTACCTGCGCTCTCTGCTCACCTTGACCAGCTTCCCGTTGATCTCGGGCAGCTCCCCGAGTTTCCTGTTGTCCAACATCCGGATCTCATAGGACTGACCTGGGGGCAGGAGGGCACCTGAGGCTTTTCTGTCACCTGTACCTGTCACCTGAGCTCCTCGTTCATTTGGGGTCCCACCAACCCAGAGCTTCCAGCTCTACCTGAAAGCAGAGAACCTGTAACCCCCATCCCGCAGAGCCACCCAGCACTGACACACCTGTACAGGTACACCTGACACACACCTGTACAGGTACACCTGACACACACCTGTAACCACCCTGCACACACCTGTACAGATACACCTGATGAACACTTGTACAGATACACCTGACACACACCTGTACAGATACACCTGACACACACCTGTACAGGTACACCTGACACACACCTGCACAGATACACCTGATGAACACCTCTACAGATACACCTGACACACACCTGTAACCACCCTTCACACACCTGTACAGGTACACCTGACACACACCTGTACAGGTACACCTGACACACACCTGCACAGATACACCTGATACACACCTGTAACCACCCTGCACACACCTGTACAGATACACCTGACACACCTGTAACCACCCTGCACACACCTGTAAGCACTCTGCACACACCTGTACAGATATACCTGACACACCTGTACAGATACACCTGACACACACCTGTAACCACCTCAAACACACGCGTAACCACCTTGTACACCTGTAACCCCCTGCACACACCTGTTACCACCTTCCAGCACCCCCACTTTAACCTGGCGAAATCCCCCAGGTGACTCCTGCTCCACCTGCTCAGAGCACAGCCGGGTGAAGGCAGGGCCACTTCCCATTTCCCAACAGGAACAACCCAGAAATCGGGAATCTCCCCCGGAAAACAGCTTCCACAGGCAGAACCTCCCTGCTCAGGGCGGTTCCCGGAGGCACCTGCGCGGCACAGGTGTGGTGGCCTCACCTTGGTTGAGGTAGGTGAGGGTCTCGTCGTGCAGCTTGACGGCGGGGGAGGTGGCGGCGCACAGCACGTACTGGAAGGGCAGCAGCTTGTCCTGGCTCTCCGGGGGCAAACTGGACTCCTCCTGCTTGAAGATGGGCAGAGCCAGCACGTCGCTGCGGAGACGGGAGAGACTCACCTGAGACAGGTGAGCTGGGGGCTGGGCTCAGGGGCTCCTTCCGTCCAACCTGGGCCTTGGTACCCGGGGATGAGCTCCACCCCCACCTGGCTCTGATGCTGCCCCACACTCCAGGCGTGCCCTGAACACCTGTCCTCAGGTGGCACCTTCCTCCCTGTCCTCAGGTGGCACCTTCCTCCCTGTCCTCAGGTGGGACCTTCCCCCCTGTCCTCAGGTGGCACCTTCCCCCCTGTCCTCAGGTGGCACCTTCCCCCCTGTCCTCAGGTGGCACCTTCCCCCCTGTCCTCAGGTGCCACCTGCTCACCTGAGATACACCTGTGGTCATCTGAATACACCTGTAAGCACCTGGGCTACACCCGTGAGCACTCCTGACTCCAAATACAATTCCAACCATAACTCCACCCCTGCTCCTTCCCTACTCCAACCACAGCTCCAACGGCATCCCAAATCCATCCTGAATCCACCCCAAATCCATCCTGAATCCACCCCAAATCCATCCTGAATCCACCCCAAATCCATCCTGAATCCACCCCAAATCCATCCCGAATCCACCCCAAATCCATCCTGAATCCACCCCAAATCCATCCCGAATCCACCCCAAATCCATCCCGAATCCACCCCAAATCCATCCCAAATCCATCCCGAACCCATCCCAAATTCATCCTGAATCCACCCCAAATCCATCCCAATCCACCCCAAATCCATCCCGAACCATCCCAAATCCATCCTGACTCAATCCCGAATCCATCCCGAACCCATCCCAAATCCATCCCGAACCATCCCAAATCCATCCCAAACCCATCCCAAATCCATCCTGAATCCACCCCAAATCCACTCCGAATCCACTCCAAAACCATCCCAGCTCCATCCCGAATCCACCTCAAATCCACCCCAGCTCCATCCTGAATCCATCCCAAAACCATCCCAGCTCCATCCTGAATCCATCCCAGCTCCAAGCGCAGTTCCATGCACTCCTGCAGCCATAATTCCAACTTTCCCCCTGCTCTATCCCAACTCCACCCCAACGCCCCCGTTTCCGTCCCAATCCACCCCCGTGCCCCCTCGGTGCCCCAGTTTGGCACATTTCGGGGTTCTCCATGCCCCTGGCATCCCCTGACATTCCGGGGACCCCCGGAGCTTTTGGGGTCTCCCTGGAGATTCTGGGATCCCCCTGGAGATTCTGGAGTCCCCAGCGCGGATCTGAGATCCCTCACGGAGATCCTGGGGACCCCCCAGGGTTCTGGGGATCCCCGGAGATTTCAGGGTTTCCCTTGGGGATTCCAGGGACCCGTGGGGATTTTGGGGTGCCTCTGGAGATTCCGGGGTCCCCTCCTGCTGCAGGTACCGCTCCCGAGGTCCTGCCTGACGCCTCCAGCTCATTCCAGGGTTCCCAACTCCCCGCGCGGCCCCTGCCAAGCCCCGCCTTTCCCCAGGACGTTTTGGGGTGCCCCGTGTGTTTTGGGGTCCCCGGTACCTCATGCTGTAGGCGCCGGCGCCGAGCTCCTGCCCGATCCCCGACAGGCTGGCGTCGAAATCCTGCACCAGCCCCGACTCGATCACCTCGTCCGCCAGCGGCAGCTTCAGCGCCCACGCCATGGCCCCGAGGGCACCCCAAAAACCGGCCCGGGCACCCCACAAACGGGGGCTCCTCAGGGTCACCCCCCAGACAAGGGCGCTGCCACGGTCACCCCAAAACCAGGTGGCCTTGGGGACACCCCAGAAATGGGGGGTCAGGGGCTACCCAGGAACGGGGGTGTCTTGGGGACACGCCAACAGCGGGGGGTGGGGTCACCCCCAAACACGGGGGTCTTTGGGGCCACCCCGAAAAGGGGCTTGGAGGGGTCCCCCCAAAACCAGGGGGCTTCAGGGGCACCTCAGACCTGAGGGGCCTTAGGGTCACTCCCAAACCAATGGGCCTCGGGGCCACCCCAAAACAGGGCCCTCAGTGTCACCCCAAAGATGGGGCTCCTCAGAGTCACCCCCAAGCCAGGGGCTCCTCGGGGACCCCAACCCCTCCTGCCGTTCTCTGGGGGTACCAGAGCCCCCCAAACCTCGTGAGGACCCTCTCCTGTGGTGCCTAACCTGGGGACCCCCAAAACCTGCTAGCACAGCGGAATGAACCCCAAAACCCAGCGACACCCCCGGGGCTGCACCCCCCAAATGGGAGCACCTCGGGGGGACCCCAAACCCCACAACCCCCGAGAGGCAGCGCCCTGGGGGACCCCGAGTTCTATGGACACCCCCAAGGGCTGCACCCGCAGAGACCCCAAAATCCTGCACCCCACCCCGGACCGTGCCCCGAGGGGATCCCCAAAATCCTGCACCGCACCCAGGACCATGCCCCGAGGGGATCCCCAAAATCCTGCACCCCACTCCGGACCGTGTCCCGAGGGGATCCCCAAAATCCTGCACCCCACCCCGGACCGTGCCCCGAGGGGATCCCCAAAATCCTGCACCCTACCTAGGACCGTATCCCGAGGGGATCCCCAAAATCCTGCACTGCACTCAGGGCCGTGTCCCGAGGGGATCCCCAAAATCCTGCACCCCACTCAGGACCGTGCCCCGAGGGGATCCCCAAAATCCTGCACTCCCCTCCAAGGACTGCAGCCCACGGGGATCCCCCAAAATCCTGCACCGCCCCCGGCGCTGCCCCACGCAGGGAGCCCCCAATCCTGGCCGGGACCCCCAATCCTGGCCGGGACCCCCAATCCAGGCCGGGACCCCCAATCCAGGCCGGGACCCCCAATCCTGGCCGGGACCCCCCAGTCCTGGCCGGGACCCCCCAATCCTGGCCCGGACCCCCAGTCCTGGCCGGGACCCCTGTTCTGCGCCCGCCGCCCCAGCCCCGTCCCGGCCCCCCCGCTCCGGGCCGGGACCCCAAAGCCGCCGCTCCGCCAAGATGGAGGCGGCGGCCCCGCCCCCGCCGCTGGGAGGGAGGCCCCGCCCCTTCGCCGCGCTCAGCCAATGGGACCTGGTCTTGCCGCCTGACGGGCGGCAACAGTAACCAATAGAGAGCGCCGCGCTGGGCAGGCTGCGCGGTGATTGGCCGAGGGGCGTGGCGGTGGTGGCGGCGTTCCGCTCCGTGCGGCGCCTCCCGCGGGAGCGCGGGTTCGAGTCCCGGTCCTGCCTCAGACGGGGTGGGGGGGGGGCGAGGAGGAAGGACCCCCCGCCCCTGCTCCTCAGCCCCCCCCAAAATCTTGAAAAAAGGGGAAAAGAAAAGAAAAAAGAAAAATACTGTTTATTTCACACCACTACATCAAGTGCATCAGTCTGCCGCGGCCCCAGCGGGCGCCCCGGTGTCCCCTGTCCCCCCCAAACCCCCCCTCCCATCGCTCCCCAGGGCGCTGAGCCCCCCAGGCTCAGGGCAGGGGGAGGTGGGGAAGGGGCGCTGCCTCTGTTTTGGGGTTCACGCCCCCCAAACCTGGGGGTGATGTCCCCAAAATCCACCCACGGGACGCCCCTAAGGTGGGGGATCACCCCTAGAAGCCCCCCCACGAGGTGGGGGATCCTCAAAATCGGCGTGGGGGTGGCAGAAATTGGGGGTCACCCCGGGTGAGCCGTGACATTGCCTCAGGAACACAGGAAAACGGGCAAAACCCAGAAAAATGGAAATCACCGATTTTGGGTGGGTGTGCGACACTCGGGGGACAGGACAGGTCGGGGGGGGTCTGTCACCACGTGTGTCACAGGTGGGGCAGGTGTGACATGGACACGCTCGGGTCGTGTGTGACGAGGAGGGAACAGGGGGACACACACAGGCACAGGTGGGCACAGGTACAGGCACGGGGGCAGGGTGACAAAATCCGTGGCCAAAGGGACAAAACCAGTGGCCAAAGTGCTGATGGCTGGAGGTCAAGGGGCTGTGACTGGTGGGGGACACAGAGGGGATTCCCAGTGCTCCCAGTTCAGCGCATGAAGGGCACAGTGGGGGTGGGCACAGGGAAGGGCCTGGACACAGGCACAGCCATGGGGGTGGAGGGACAAAACTGGTGGCCAAAGGGACAAAATCAGTGGCCAAAGTGCTGATGGCAGGCGGTCAGGGGGGACTGGGAACTGGGATATTCCCAGTGCTCCCAGTTCAGAGGATGTGGAAGACGCTGAATGCCGGACACGGGTACGGGGGTGCTGGACACAGGTACGAGGGTGGTGGACACAGATGGGAGTGCTGGACACAGGTAGGGGTGTGGTGGACACAGGTAGGGGTGTGGGGACACAGGTACGAGGGTGCTGGACACAGGTAGGGGTGTGGTGGACACAGGTAGGGGTGTGGCGGTGCAGGGCACCAGGTGGCAGAGGAGAGACCCAGTGGCCAAAGTGCTGCTTGGCAGGGAGCCGGGGGAGGACACGGGGGAGCTCCCAGTGCTCCCAGTTTAGGGCACACGGGAGTTGCCGAGGGGCAGGGAGGGGGTGGATACAGACAAGGGCCTGGACACAGGTACGGGCATGATGGACACAGGTACGGGCACGGTGGACACAGGTACGGGCACGGTGGACACAGGTACGGGCATGGTGGACACAGGTACGGGCATGATGGACACAGGTACAGGCATGGTGGACACAGGTACGGGCATGGGGGACACAGGTACGGGCATGGGGGACACAGGTACGGGAATGGTGGACACAGGTACGGGCATGGTGGACACAGGTACGGGCACGGTGGACACAGGTACGGGCATGGTGGACACAGGTACGGGCACGGTGGACACAGGTACGGGAATGGTGGACACAGGTACGGGCACGGTGGACACAGGTACGGGCACGGTGGACACAGGTACGGGCACGGTGGCAGACGGACAGAACCAGTGGCCAAAGTGCTGCTGGCAGGAGGCTGGGGGGACACGGGGGCGCTCCCAGTGCTCCCAGCTCAGGACACCGGGAGACGCTGAGGGCGGACGCAGGTACGGGCGTGGCGGCGGAGGGACAGCACCGGCGCGGGGACAGCAGCGGCGGCCGCAGCGGCGCTGGCCGGGGGCCGGAGGGCGGCACGGGGCGCTGCTGCCCGCCTCAGGGCACATGGAAGACGTTGAGCTTGCTGGTGTTCTTGAGCGTCTGGCGGCGGTTGCAGAACCAGACGCGCACCACCTCGCGCTCGTAGCGCAGCTCCTGCGCGATGCGCGTGATCTCCGCGCCCGTGGGCAGCGCGTTGCGCTCGAAGTGCGCGTTCAGCGCCTCCAGCGCCTGCGGAGTGAACGATGTGCGCCGCTTGCGCTTCTTGCCCGGCTCGCCGCCCACGAACTCCAGCAGGTGCTGCTGCCCCTCGCGCTGCCGCTGCTCCGCCTCCCGCAGCCACTTCTCCAGCACCGGCTTCAGCTTCTGCGCGCTCTTGGGCGTGATGTCCAGCTTCTCGAACCTGCGGGGACATGCGACACTCAGGGGACACTCAGGGGACACTCAGGGGGGATGTCCAGCTTCTCGAACCTGCGGGGACGTGGGGCACTCAGGGGACGCTCAGGGGACTCAGGGGACACTCAGGGGGGATGTCCAGGTTCTTGAACCTGAGGGGACATGGGACACTCAGGGGACACTCAGGGGACACTCAGGGGACACTCAGGGGGGATGTCCAGCTTCTCGAACCTGCGGGGACATGGGGACACTCAGGGGACACTCAGGGAACACTCAGGGGACACTCAGGGGGGATGTCCAGCTTCTCGAACCTGAGGGGACACGGGGACACTCAGGGGACACTCAGGGAACACTCAGGGGGAATGTCCAGCTTCTCGAACCTGTGGGGACATGGGACACTCAGGGGACACTCGGGGACACTCAGGGGACACTCGGGGGACACTCGGGGGGGATGTCCAGCTTTTCGAGCCTGCGGGGACACAGGGGACACGGGAGGGATGGGGGATGGGGGACAGGGGGCCAGCAGGCTGGGGTGTGACAGCAGGGTGTGACAGTGAGGGCGCAGCGATGCCCAACACCCTCCTTGGCCCCATTTTCTTGTTTTCCTCAGTCTCCTCCTTTGCCCAATTTTCACACAGAATCTCTGGGTTGGAAGAGGCCCCCGAGCTCCTCGAGCCCAAACCCTGCCCCAAGCCCTGGCACCGAGTGCCAGCTCCAACCTTTCCTCAAACCCATCCAGGGACGGTGCCTCCAGCCCCTCCCCGGGCACACAATTCCAGCATTTCACCACTTTCTGTAAAAACCTTTTCCTCCTTTTCTCTCCCATTTTCCTTTCTCCAGTTCCCTCTTCCTCCACCTCTCCTCCTTTCCCCAACTTTCCCTCTCCCTGTTTTCCTCCTTTTCCCCACTTTCCTGCTTTTCCTCCTTTCCCACAATTTTCCTCCTTCTCTCCAACTTCCTCTCCTCCCGTTTTCCTCCCTTTCTCCAATTCTCCTTTCCCCCAATTTTCCATCTGTTCCACTCCTTCCCCTCTCCTGCTCCCGTACCCAGCCCCGGCCCCGCTCTGGACCTGGCCCCTGTCACCGTTCGGACCTGGCTGTGTCCCCTCACCTGCAGATGGCCCCGGCCTTGTCCCTGTCCTGTCCCTGTCCCCCCCCATACCTGGCACATGCTCCTGTACCTGTCTTGTCCCCACAGTGCCTAACTGCAGGTGGCCCTGTCCCCACACCTGTCCCCTCAGGTGCCATTACCTGCAGATGGCGCTGTCCCCACACCTGTCCCCTCAGGTGCCATTACCTGCAGGTGGCCCTGTCCCCACACCTGTCCCCTCAGGTGCCATTACCTGCAGATGGCGCTGTCCCTGTCCCCACACTTGTCCCCTCAGGTGCCATTACCTGCAGGTGGCCCTGTCCCCTCAGGTGCCATTACCTGCAGGTGGCGCTGTCCCTGTCCCCTCAGGTGCCATTACCTGCAGATGGCTGACTGGCTGTAGGCGGGGCCCTCGGTGGCCGTCAGGGCCTGCCCCACCTGGGTCTGGGTCAGCCCCAGCGAGAGGCGCCGCAGTTTGAAGTTCTTGGCGAATTCCCGGATCTCCTCCAGGTTGATCCCGTCCTCCTCCGTGCTGGGTGGGGCGGGGGGCTCTGGGGGGGCACGGGGGGCTGTGAACCCCGATATCCCTGTGCCCAGGGACCCCAGAGCCTGCTGCTCCCAGGGGACCCCAGACCCTGATATCCCTCTCCCAGTGATCCCAGACCCTGTTATCCCTGTTATCCCTCTGCCCAGGAACTCCAGGTCCTGACACCCCTCTCCCAGTGATCCCAGACCCTGTTATCCCTTTTCCAGGGGACCCCAGACCCTGATATCCCTCTCCCAGTGATCCCAGATCCCGTTATCCCTTTTCTAGGGGACCCCAGACCCTGAAATCCCTCTCCCAGTGATCCCAGACCTTGTTGTCCCTCTTTCCAGGGAGCCCATTCCCTGTTACCCCTTTTCCCAAGGACCCCAGACCCCGATGTTCCCTCTTCCCAGTGGTTCCCTGACCCTGTTAATCCCACAAGACCTCAGACCCCATTATCCCTCTTCTCAGTTCCCATTATTCCTCTGCCCAGGGATTCTAGGCCCCCATTATCCCTTTTCCCACAGGGCCCCAGTCCCTGTTATCCCTCTTCCCAGGGAATCCCATACTGTGTTATCCCTCTTCCCAGGGAATCCCATACTGTGTTATCCCTCTTCCCAGGGAATCCCATACTGTGTTATCCCTCTTCCCAGGGAATCCCAGAGTCCAGTATCTCCCTTCCCAACACTCCCCAGACCCCATTACTACCAGGGGACCCCAATCCCTGTTATCCCTCTTCCCAGGGGATCCCAGACCCCACTATTCCCATGGACCCCACAGCCCCCATTACCCCTCTCCCAGTGCTCCCAGTGACTCACTGGACACCAGCTGGCTCACGGTGGGGGTCTCGGAGCAGGTGATGGGCACTGGGGACGGTGACACCTTGGCCACGGGCGTGGGGCTCGTCCCCACCCCGGCCGGGGCCGGCTGGATGGGCTGGACCTGGGGGGGACCCGGGGGTGACCTGGGGGGCCGGGGGGGACCGGCAGCTCCGCTCCCCGTGGGGCACATCCCACTGGGAGAGCTGCTGGCACCAGGATGGGGACGGGGTGACCACGGGACAGCGCTGGGGCAGGAGGGAGCATGGCCTGGGGCCCTCCTGGGGTCCCAAAGCCACACAGCCAGGCCCCAAAAATGCCTCTGTGCCCCGACAGCCACACAGCCAGGCCCCAAAGGTGCTCCTGTGCCCCCACAGCCACACAGCCAGGCCCCAAAGGTGCCCCTGTGCCCCCACAGTCACACAGCCAGGCCCCAAAAATGCCCCTGTGCCCCCAAAGCCACACAGCCAGGCCCCAAAGGTGCCCATGTGCCCCCACAGCCGGGTCCCAAAGGTGCCCATGGGATCCTAAATCCACCTGTCTGGGTCCCAAAGGTGCCCCTGTGCCCCCTCAGCTGGGTCCCACAGGTGCTCATGGGCTCCTACAGCCACCTGCATGGGTCCCAAGGCCATGTGGTCACAGCCCAAAGGTGCTCATGGGTTCCCAAAGCCACACAGCCGGGTCCCAGGAGTGCTCGTGTGCCCCCAAAACAACATGGCCAGGTCCCAGAGGGGCTCACATCTCCCCAGGACAATGTGGCCGGGTCCCAGGGATGGTCATGGTGCTCCAAAACCACCTGGCCACATCCCAAAGGTGCTTCTGTCTCCCCCAAGGCCGCGTGGCTGGGTCTCAAAGCCACATGGGGGGGGTCCCAAAGCTGTTCCCCTGCTCCCAAAGCCCCTCGGCTGGGGACGCTGTCACCCTTGGGCCACAGAGCCACGGCCCCCTGGCCGTGAGCCCCCTTGCTGGGGGAGGCCTGGGGGGCTCAGGGGGCTCAGGGTGCAGAGGCTCCCCTTGCTCCTGCTGGGGGCTCAGGGGGTCCCAGGGGGTCCCAGGGGGTCCCAGGGGGTGCAGGCTCACCTCGCTCTTCACGGGGGGCTCGGCGGGCCCGTTTTTCTTGCCGGGGGCCGGTGCGGGGGGGGCAGTGGCCAGCGTGGCCCCCGTGGCCAGCGTGGCGATGACCTGGCCCTGCGCGTTGAGCAGCAGCTGCGGCGTCACCGGGGTCACCTGCAGGCTGGGGGGGGCCGGCGTGGGGGCGGCCGCGGCCACCCCGGGGGGGGCCACGACCCACGGCAGGGTCCCGATCACCTGGGGGGGGACACAGTGCTGGGGCACCCGAAAACGGCCACCCTGTGGGGGGGGAACCACGCCGGGAGCATCCGGGACCCCGTCCCCAGGTGACACAACCCCGTGGGGGGGGGGACAGGGGACCCCCGCGGTACCTGGCCCTGGGCGTTGGTCAGGAGCTGCCCCGGGATCCCCTGGACGCTGGGGAGGGGGTTGGCGATCACGGGGGGGGCACTGAGGGACCCCAGGATCTGCGGCTGCGCCCCCAGAGCCGCTGTGAGCTGTGGGATGGAAATGGGGTCAGAGCTGGGGCAATGGGGGCCACCGGGACACCCCCGGATCCTCCCCTCCTCCCCATGGCCATCAGAGTCCCTGGGGATCCCTAAATCCATAAATCCATAAATCCATAAACCCATAAATCCATCCCCTGGGAGCTGCCCAAAGCAGAGCTGCAGCTTGTTGGGATGGGGAAACTGAGGCTGGGATCCTGCAGGGGGAAACTGAGACTGGGATTGTGCTCAAGGAAACTGAGACTGGGATCCTGCACGGGGAAACTGAGACTGGGATCCTGCACGGGGAAACTGAGGCTGGGATCCTGCACGGGGAAACTGAGGCTGGGATTGTGCTCAAGGAAACTGAGACTGGGATCCTGCACGGGGAAACTGAGACTGGGATCCTGCACAGGGAAACTGAGACTGGGATCTTGTCCAGGGAGACTGAGGCCGGGATTGTGTCCTGGGAAATTGAGGCCAGGATCTTGCACAGAAAAACAGGCTGGGATTGTGCACAGGGAAACTGAGGGTGGAATCCTGCACAGGGAAACGGAGGCAGGAATCCCACCTGGGAAACAGACTGGGATCTTGTCCTGGGAAACTGAGACAGGGATCATCCCTGTCCCTAAGGGACACTTAGGTCACAATCTCACATGGGGAAACTGAGAGGGAGATCCTGCCAGGGGAAACTGAGGCTGGGATCTTGTCCTGGGAATCAGGGGCTGGAATCCTGCTTGAGGAAACTGAGGCTGGGATCTTGTCCTGGGAATCAGGGGCTGGAATCCTGCCACGGGAAACTGAGGCTGGGATCTTGTCCTGGGAATCAGGGGCTGGAATCCTGCTTGAGGAAACTGAGGCCGGGATGTGGCCCTGGAATTCCCGGGGCTCCCCGTGGCCGCAGGATCCGGGATGGGGTGGGACCAGTCCTTACTATGCCGGGGTTAAAGGCCAGTCCGGTGATCTGGGGCTGCACGGCCATCGGGGGCTGCACGGCCATCGGGGGGTCCTTTGGGGGGGTGGGCGCCGGGGGGGGCTGGGGCAGCAGCGGGGGCTGCCCCGGGGGCGGCGGGGGCGGCCGCGGCGCCGGGACCGCCGGGATGGCCGGGATGGCGGGGCTGAGCACGGCAGCGGCTGCGGAGAGACGGAGACACCGTCAGTGGGGTGGCACCGGCGACACCGCGCCCGTGTCCCCTCCCCCGCCCCGCCTGCCCCCTCCCATCACCAGGGGCGGGGTCTCACCTAAACCTGAGTGGGGGGCGCCTGGGGGAACCAAAATCCTCCCGGACACACCTGGGACAGGTCCAGGGTCCGTAAAACCCCCCACTCTCCCACCTGCAGGCTCCCCCCGTGCCTGCTGCAGGGGGTGCCACACCTGGAACCCCAAATCTGCACCAGCTGCCACACCTGGAGCCCCACACCTACACCTTTCATGCTCCAATTCCCCAAACTCCAGCACAGTTCAGACCCCTGCAGGTGAAGAGAACCTGAACTGGAGCCGAGCTGGAGGAGGATGAATTAGGGAGGGGACAAAGCCACAGGGCCACCTGTTTCAGCCAGGTGCCACACCTGGAGCTCCAAATTTGCACCTTTTAGTCTCTAATCTCCCAAATTCAAGCCCATTTCAGAATCCTCCTGCAGCAGGTGCTGCACCTGCAATCCTAAATCTGCACCTTTTGTACTGAAACCCCTGACCCTGAAGCCGGTGGATGGGATGGGCTGGATTTGGGCTGAGGATGAGCTGGGGAGGGGACAACCAACCTCCACAGTTTCAGCCAGGTGACACACCTGGAGCCTCAAATCTACACCTTTTATACTCAAATCCCCCGAATTCAAGCCCATTTCAGACCCCTCCTGCAGCCACATCTGGAGCCCCAAATCTACCTGGACTTCACCTGTTGCAAGCATGTGCCACACCTGGAGCCCTAAATCTACACCTTTTTAAACTCAAATTCCCCAACTGAAACCCACTTCAGATCCCAGGTGGGTGGGACTGGCTGGATTTGGGCTGAGGATGAGCTGGGGAGGGGGCAAAGGGAGCTCCAACCTCCCCAGCTGCAGCCAGGTGCCACACCTGGAACCTCAAATCTACACCCGGTGCCACATCTGGAGCCCCAAATCTACACCTTTTATACTCAAATCCCCGAAATTCAAGCCCATTTCAGATCCCTTCTGCAGCCACAGCTGGAGCCCCAAATCTGCACCTTTTATACTCAAACCTCCCAAATTCAATCCCATTTCAGACCCCTCCTGCAGCCCCAAATCTACACCAGGTGCTGCACCTGGAGCCTCAAATCTATGCCAGGTTCCACATCTGGAGCCCCAAATCTATACCTTTTATACTCAAATCCCCCAAATTCAATCCCATTTCAGACCCCTCCGGCAGCCCCAAATCTACACCAGGTGCCACACCTGGAGCCCCATTATCTACACCAGGTGCAGCACCGGTAAAATCTACACTTTATACTCAAGTCCCCCAAATTCAATCCCATTTCAGGCCCCTCCTGCAGCCACATCTGGAGCCCCAAATGTGCACCTTTTCCACTCCAAGAGCCCGCTCGCAGCCCGTTCCGCTGCCAGGTGGGCGGGGCAGGCGCGGTTACCTGCGGTTACCTGTGAGATTGGCTACGGGCGGTTTGAAAATCGCCCCCGCAGGTGCCGCCGGCGTCAGTCCCGGGAGCGCGGCGAGCGTTGCTGTGGGAATTGTCACCAGGGCCAGCGCCTGCTGGCCTGTCACCTGACCTGCAATACTGATGGGGATAAGAAGAGGTTGAGTAACTGTCCCTGCCGGAACCATTACTCCTGTCACACCTGTGGCTAAGCTTTCCTGAGCCAACACCTGCGGAGATAAATGAGATTTGAAAGAGAAACACAAATCAACGCCCTGCTCAGCATCAGGGAAACACCCGCGGGGCCCCCCCCGCCCGGCCTGGGACACCCCTCTGGGGGGAGGGGGCAAAGGGGGAGCTCCCTGGGGAATCCCTCTGGGGGGAAGGCAAAGGGGGAGCCCCCCTACCCCTGGGGGACGGGGGATCAAGGGGGGCTCCCTGGTGAACCTCTGGGGGGGAAGGCAAAGGGGAGCCCCCCCTCACCTGCGAACCCCTCTCAGTGGGGAGATGGGGGGAGCTCTGCTAAGTGGGGGGCACTGGGGGGCTGCGGAGAGGCCTCTCTGGAGGGTACAAAGGGGGGTCCCCCTTACTGCTGACCCCGCTCTGTGGGGGATGGGTGGCAGAGAGGGGATCCCCTTTACCTTGGGGTCCCCCCTTACATGGGACCCCTTCTCCATAGGGAGACAAGGGGAGCCTTGGGCCTCCCTTCCCCCCCAGGTCTGTGGAGACCCCTCTGTGTGGGGGGACAAAAGGGGGTCCCCCTTACCTGGCCACCCCCTCTCTGTGGACACCCCCCCGCGGGGCCCCCCCTCGCCCCCCCAGCCCCGGGGGGCAGTTACCTGCGGGGTGGCCTGCACGGCCAGGTGGGTCACGCTGGGCTGGCTCGGGGCGTGGCTCGAGGGGACGGGGGTGGGCGACGCTGCTTTGGCTTTACCTGGGGGAGAAACAGGTGGAGGTGAGGGGGGGCACCCAAATTCTGCACACCCAGGGAGCGAACACCCCCCCACAGGTGTCCTCAGGTGGGGGCAGAGCCCGGGGAGGGGGCGCGGGAGGGGCAGTGACTTGGGGCAGCCACAGCGGGACCAGAGCCGTGACCATCCCCCATCCCCCAGGGGGGGCCTCCTCCTCCCCCCGGCAGGAGGGAGGATGGGACAGGTGACAGGTGCGCATGCAGGTGGATTTAGGATGCACCGGCGGGAGGATTCGGGGCACTGGCCGGAAACCAGTGAGGAATAAAGCGGGATCTCCCCAAAACGTGAGCTCCCGGGGACGGGGTGGGGGCGGAGCTGCAGCAGGAGCGCGGAGCAGCCCAGGTGACACCACCCAGACACCCCCCCTGCTCCCAGGGATGGAGCTGGGAACGATCCCGGGACGGAGAGAGCCGGGAGGGAGCGATCCCGGGAAGGAGAGAGCCGGGAAGGAGAGAGCCGGGAGGGAGCGATCCCGGGAAGGAAGGAGAGAGCCGGGAGCGAGGAGAGAGCCGGGAGGGAGCGATCCCGGGAAGGAAAGAGCCGGGAAGGAGAGAGCCGGGAGGGAGCGGTCCCGGGAAGGAGAGAGCCGGGAAGGAGAGAGCCGGGAGGGAGCGATCCCGGGAAGGACGGAGCCGGGGCACGGCAGGGAACGGTCCCGGGAGAGGGAGGGGTCTCTCACCTGCCGCCTCCCCGCCGGACGAGCTCGGGGTGCTGGAGGGAGCGTCCTCCACCCCTGGGGGGGCCCCCTGTGCCGGGGACCCCCCCGCTCCCTCCCCGGCCGTTTTGGGGTCCCCATCCACGCCCACCTCCAGCACCCGGATGGTCTCATGGCTGGACATGACAATAACCTGCAAAAGGACCCCAAAATCAGCTCAAGGGATGTCACCCCGCGGCCGTGTCCCCCAGGGGCTCCCCCCGCCCCACGGGGCTTGTTTTGGGGTGCAGAGCCCACCCGGACCCCGGAGGAGGGAGGGACGGGGGGGGCGAGTCCCAGCCCCCCAACACCTCAGTGCTCGCTGTCAGCACCCCAACTCCAGGGGCACCCCCGGGTGAGCCCTTGGGCAGGTGAAGCGCTGCCGGTGGTCGCAGCACCCCCAAATTTGCAGCACCCACAAACCTACAGCAGCCCCTCACCTCAAGCACGCCCTTACCTGCACCACCTCCAAACCTACAGCAAAACCTCCACAGCTGCAGCACCCCCGAACAGAACCAGCACCCCCAAACCTACAGCACCCCCAACCCTACAGCACCCCCAACCCTACAGCACCCCCAACCCTACAGCACCCCCAACCCTACAGACCTCCGGGAAGCTGCAGCAGCCCCAGAGGCGGTGCCCCGGTACCTGCAGGACCCTGGCAGGGACCGCGACGCTCACGGTGAATGACCCAAACCCCGCTGCCATGGTCGGGGCCGGCGCTGCTTTGCTGGGGCCGCTCTGTCCCCCCCGCCCAGCCCGGGGAGGAGGGGAGGGCTTTGCGCTGGGGTTTGAGCCAGAGAAGGGACAAGGCCGAGAGGAGCAGCCCCTGCGGGGGCGGGACTGGGCTCCTGATCCCGCCGGGAATGGGGCTTTTTATCAGGCAAGTCCTGCCCTTCACAACTGCAACACCCCCAGACCCACCCCGGAGCTGTTGGGACATTCCCACTCCCAAAGGCCATTCCCATTTCCGAAGGCCATTGCCATTCCCGAGGGCCATTCCCATTCCCAAGGGATATTCCCATTCCCATTCCCAAGGGACGCTCCCCCTCCCGCTGGGGCTGAGCCAGCTCTGCTCACAGGGAGCGCGGGGTCCCGGCAGGGCCAGGAACCATCAGAGCCCCCGGAGGGCCCCCAGACTCATTTCTGGGAGTGACCCCGGTGTTACATCTGAGAGGGCAAAATTCCCCACCCAGGACATTCCTGGGCATTCACCCGGCCCTAAAGGTGCATCAAGGCCCCAAACTGCGTTTGCCCACATTAATTGCAACCAACCTTCCTTCCTTCCTTCCTTCCTTCCTTTCTTCCTTCCTTCCTTCCTTCCTTCCTTCCTTCCTTCCTTCCTTCCTTCCTTCCTTCCTTCCTTCCTTCCTTCCTTCCCCTTCCTTCCTTCCCTTCCTCCTTCCTCCTTCCCTTCCCTTCCTTCCCTTCCTCCTTCCTTCCTTCCTTCCTTCCTCCTTCCTCCTCTTCCTCCCTCCTCCTCCCTCCCTCCCTCCCCTCCCCTCCCCTCCCCTCCCTCCCCTTCCTTCCTCCCTCCTCTCCCTCCTCCTCCTCCCTCCTCCTTTCCTTCTTCCTTCTTCCTTCCTTCTTCCTTCTTCCTTCCTTCCTCCCTCCCTCCCTCCCTCCCTCCTCCCTCCCTTCTCTTCCTTCCTTCTCTTCTTCCTTCCTTCCTTCCTTCCTTCTTCCTTCTTCCTTCTCCCTCCCTCCTCCTCCCTCCTCCCCTTCTTCCTTCCTTCCTTCCTTCTCCTTCCTTCCCTCCCTCCTTCCTTCCCTCCTTCCCTCCCTCCTGCCCTCCTTTTCCCTTGTACATTTTCTTTGTTATTTTTGGTTTTCTTTCCACACTACCATAGACGAGAACAATCCAAACAGCTCCAAACCTGCTCTCCATTGCAACCAAATTGTTCTGAACCAAATCCTACACACGTATGTGTTCATATTTATATATTTTGAACATATTTATAAACTCAGATCATTCAGAGTCATTTCACCCTAACTCACTCCAAGGGTTCCATTCACAACACCCTGGGTTATCCCTGGCTCAGGGGTGGTTGGAGCACTTTGCTGGTGCCAGGGACAGGATCACTCTGAGAATCCAGAGGTTTCCCAGGGGACAATGGCAGCCAGAGGGCTGGACAAGGGACAAGTGACAGAAATCTCCAGCAGAAGGTCCCGGCAGCTCGGGATGTGCCTGCTCTTCCCTGCTCCCCACTGCTCCAATTCTCCTCCTCTTGGAATGGCCTGGGCACATCAGACCCACGGAAAGGCTTCCAGGTGTGACCCAGACCTTGGTGAGGTTTTGTCCCTGAGAAAGCCCAGCTGACCCTCAGGGAGGGTTCATGGGGGAAAACACTGAGCCAGAACACTGAGCCTCAGAGGGGCAACCACTGCCTGTCCTGAACCTCCTGAGAGCGTGGGTGATTCTGCAAGGCCCAGAGCAAATCCAGCTCTTCCCGAAACCAAGAGCAAATCCAGCTCTTCCCTGAACTCAGAGTAAATCCAGCTCTTCCCTAAATCCAGAGCAAATCCAGCTCTTCCCTAAACCCAGAGTAAATCCAGCTCTTCCCTGAACTCAGAGTAAATCCAGCTCTTCCCTAAACCAAGAGCAAATCCAGCTCTTCCCTGAACCAAGAGCAAATCCAGCTCTTCCCTAAAACCAGAGTAAATCCAGCTCTTCCCTGAACCCAGAGTAAATCCAACCCACCCCTAAACCCAGAGCAAATCCAGCTCTTCCCTAAACCCAGAGTAAACCCAGCTCTTCCCTAAGATCAGAGTAAATCCAGCTCTTCCCCTAAGCTCAGAGCAAATCCAGCTCTTCCCTAAACTCAGAGTAAATCCAGCTCTTCCCTGTACCCAGAGCAAATCCAACCCTCCCCTAAACCCAGAGCAAATCCAGCTCTTCCCCTAAGCTCAGAGTAAATCCAGCTCTTCCCTAAACTCAGAGCAAATCCAGCTCTTCCCTGAACCCAGAGCAAATACAGCCCTTCCCCTAAAGCTGCTGAGCTGGCCGGGCAATGCCAGAATCCCTTGGAGGGGGTGCAGAGGTCAGTGAGGATCCTTTGGTCAGTGAGAATCCCCTGGATCGGGGGCAGTGGTCAGTGAGGGTGCCCTGGATGGGGGCCAGTGGTCAGTGAGGGTCGGGGCAGTGGTCAGTGAGGGTCGGGGCAGTGGTCAGTGAGGGTCCCCTGGACGGGGTGCAGTGGTCAGTGAGGGTCGGGGCAGTGGTCAGTGAGGGTCAGGGCAGTGGTCAGTGAGGGTCGGGGCAGTGGTCAGTGAGGGTCAGGGCAGTGGTCAGTGAGGGTCAGGGCAGTGGTCACTGAGGGTCAGGGCAGTGGTCACTGAGGGTCGGGGCAGTGGTCAGTGAGGGTGCCCTGGACGGGGGGCAGTGGTCACTGAGGGTCGGGGCAGTGGTCAGTGAGGGTCGGGGCAGTGGTCAGTGAGGGTCGGGGCAGTGGTCAGTGAGGGTTGGGGCAGTGGTCAGTGAGGGTCCCCTGGACGGGGGGCAGTGGTCAGTGAGGGTCGGGGCAGTGGTCAGTGAGGGTCAGGGCAGTGGTCAGTGATGTCCAGCGCTGCTGCTGGGGTTCCTGGTGTGACCCAGACCCTCGGGGGGTTTCCTCTGGCACAAAGTCCAGCTGCCCCTCAGGGAGGGTCCGTGGGGAACAGGACACTGACCCTCAGTGGGTCACTCAGTGGTCACTGTCCCCTGTGACCAGTGGTCATTTTTCTCCTGCCGCTCCGAGCTGGGCTCGGACAATTCCAGAGCCTCTCCAGGCGCGCTGGAGCTGCAGCTCCTGCAGGAGGACACGAACCCGGCACAGGGAGGGCGCTGCCCCCAGAGCGGCACCGAAAGAGGGAAAATCAGAATTCCTGGAGTGGAAGGATGAGATTTCCACCCGCTCCTTGGGCTCTGGGCGTGGTCTCACACTCCCAG
The DNA here is from genome assembly GCA_034509425.1 of Eopsaltria australis. NCBI lineage: Eukaryota > Metazoa > Chordata > Aves > Passeriformes > Petroicidae > Eopsaltria > Eopsaltria australis. Next base: position 8,888 of record JAVTVJ010004779.1, on the reverse strand, counting down.
CTCTCACCAGTGCCAGAGTCCCCTGGGCTGACCAGTCTGACCAGTCCCGAGTGGGGAGGGCACTGGTTTCACAGGGAAGGCTCCCAGATGATCCCAGGATTTGGGGTGATCACTTTTACAGGAGTCACCAATGCCAGCGTTTCACCCCGGAGTTGGGAACTAAACCAATACTCAATGGACTTTTCCTGCTTTTTAATAACTGGGCTGAATTTTCCCTCTTTATAGGACCTGCCCGAGCCGTGTGGGACCAGTGACACTCTTAACTGTCCCCAAAACAACCGCCTTAAATTGATTAAACAATCGATTTAATAATAACTGTTGATTTGTTTTTATTGTGAGCAACTTGCTGGGCAACTAAATATTACTGGGATTATCTAAACCAGGCTGTTCTTTGTGCTGTCAGTTTGGTTTTTTGCTAAATTGATTTTGTCTCCTTTACTGGAAAAAAAGGAACGGTGTGGGAAAAGCTTTTCTTTTTCTCTTATGTCAAATGCACATTTATCTTATGGATGAATTTGCCTCAACTAATTGAAAACCAGGGAATCAAACCGAATTAAACCTGGGAGTTGGTAGAGGCATTAATGAATATTTGGGATCATCCAAATGAAGGAATTTGTATCAGTTTTGTCTTGGAAGGCTTTAGATTTGTGATGATTTGGCTGAATTTTTCAGAGATATGAACAAAATAACAAAATAACCTTGGCACAAGGCAAGAAAATGTCCCGAGGGCCCATCCCAGAGCAGGAGGAGGGACAGGGATCAAACGCCGGGAAATCTCTTCCCAGCTCCCACCCAGCCCTTCCTGAACCATTTACAAATTGTGCCTCTGTGTCGAAAGTGATAGAACTTTCCTAATGAATTGTTTTAATTAACTTTTCTAATTAATGGCTTTCATTAATCACAAGCAGCGCCACATTCCACTGCAGCCAGCGCTTAGCAAGGTTTGTCATGAGCTGCTGTTTTGGGAACCCAGTTTGGGAAAATCGCTGAAACTTTGGAGTTCTGCTGAAGCCAACCTTGATACTTTTCAATAAACAAAGGCTGGGAGAGGGAGATGTTTCTGCTGGAATTGGACGTGAGGAATGCAGGATTTACAGAGCACAAGGACATTGTGCAGAACCCAGAGATAAAGAAGAGACACAGGCAGCCCACAACTGCACTGAAACTCTCCCTAGCTGGGAAAAGAGACAGTAAAGAGACTGAAAATGGGGAATAATCAGCATGAGGAGAGAAATCAATAACCAACAGAGGACAGAATGCTAATTAACGAGAATTCTGCAATTTATAGCCAAATTGAATTTCTTTGTTTGCTAAAATGTAGAAAGAGTGAAAAGTTTTGGAAGTGGGGGGAAGGGGGGTGACTTTGGGGAGTGAATAAAGCAGTTCTGTTTTCTAGGACTAAAAATAGTGTTAGAATTTGATTTATCCCATGTGTTTTGGCAGCAGGAGCAGGTGAGCCCATAGAAACCTGGAATATCTTGGAGCTGGGAACTGTTATCCAGGAGATGTTACCCTAAACCCAGTGTAAATCCAATTCTTCCCTAAACTCAGAATCCATTAAACTCTTCCCCTAAACCCAGAGCAAATCTAACTCTCCCTTAAACCTACACTAAATCCAACTCTTCCCTAAACTTGGATCATCCCAATCCAAGAACTTCCACCCAGGGCACGCTGGGTTATCCCAGCCAGGGTTACCTGCAGAGGTCACACCTGATGGGTCCCAGAGATGGGGCTGTCCTGTGCCATTCCCATCACCCAGGGCCTGGAATTCCGGGGAAAAGGCACAGGAAGCTCCCTGAGGTGACCTGGATCCCTCAGCAGCCAAATATTCCATGAGGAAGAGTTTGGGCATGTGCGGATGGGGAAATGCCTTCCCAGCTGCCCACGTGTGATACAGGCGGATTCACGGGAATGCTGGGGCTCCCACCAGGTGTCCTGGGAGGGTTTGGGATTTTATTTTACCTCAGCACTGAACAGAAGGTGCAGGAAAGGGATGGACCCCAATGGGCTGTGAATGGAATCCAAGGAATCCTGACAGGTGGGAGATGGAAGTGTCTCCAACGCCAGAGAACACATCTACCCTCAGGAGACACAGATTCATTCTGGAAAACATCACCTGCTCCGTACCTGTCTGAAAACACTGGACTGGCTGTGCCTTGGGGGAATTAACTCCCAGGTCCAGCAGCTCCCAAACCTGGCCCTACAAAAGCAGCTTGCTCTGGATGTGCTGTTAAAGAGCCTGGGGTGTGTGGGGTGTTGAAGGTGACTGCTCCGGGGCAAGGCCACCAGCCCTGCAGACAGAGCAGCAGATCCCTGACCAGACCAGAGAACCCTCCAAGCAGAGCAGGAACCCACAGATGGACCCCAGGCTCTCGATTTTCCTCTCTCTGGGCCTCACTGGTGAGTGGGAATGGGAATGGGAATGGGGATGTCGGTGCCTCCTGGTTTTGTGACCGCTGCGGCTCTGGGGCATCTCCCGCCCACCTCTTCCCTCTCTCCTCCCTCCCCTCCTTCTCTCCCCTCGGTGAGAATCAGCCCCACTGAGGAAGATTTGGCTGTTTGGAGCCAGGGGGAGGTGGGACAGTGGGGAATGTTTGGGGTTAATGGTTTGCACCCCTGCCCAGCCCGGGGAGGAGGGGAGGGGTTTGTGCTGGGCTTTGAGCCGGAGAAGGGAGAAGAGGCCGGGAGGAGCAGCCCCTGCAGGGGCGGGACTGGGATCCCGATCCCACTGGGACTGGGATCCCGATCCCACTGGGACTGGGCTCCTGATCCCACTGGCACTGGGATCCCGATCCCACTGGGACTGGGCTCCTGATCCCACCGGGACTGGGCTCCTGATCCCACTGGGACTGGGCTCCCGATCCCACTGGGACTGGGCTCCTGATCCCACTGGGACTGGGATCCCGATCCCACTGGAACTGGGATCCCGATCCCACTGGGACTGGGCTCCTGATCCCACTGGGACTGGGCTCCTGATCCCACTGGGACTGGGATCCCGATCCCACTGGGACTGGGATCCCGATCCCACTGGGACTGGGCTCCTGATCCCACTGGGACTGGGCTCCCGATCCCACTGGGACTGGGATCCCGATCCCACTGGGACTGGGATCCCGATCCCACTGGGACTGGGCTCCCGATCCCACTGGGACTGGGCTCCTGATCCCACTGGGATTGGGCTCCTGATCCCATCGGGATTGGGCTCCTGATCCCATTGGGACTGGGATCCTGATCCCACTGGGATTGGGCTCCCGATCCCACTGGGATTTGGCTCCTGATCCCACTGGGACTGGGATCCCTATCCCACTGGGACTGGGCTCCCGATCCCACTGGGACTGGGCTCCTGATCCCGCCGGGATTCGGTTTTTGTCAGGCAGGTCCTGCCCTTCACAACTGCAACACCCCCAGACCCACCCCGGAGCTGTTGGGACACTCCCACTCCCAAAGGCCATTCCCATTTCCAAAGGCCATTGCCATTCCCGAGGGCCATTGCCATTCCCAAGGGATATTCCCATTCCCATTCCCAAGGGATATTCCCATTCCCATTCCCATTCCCAAGGGACGCTCCCCCTCCCGCTGGGGCTGAGCCAGCTCTGCTCACAGGGAGCGCGGGGTCCCGGCAGGGCCAGGAACCATCAGAGCCCCCGGAGGGCCCCCAGACTCATTTCTGGGAGTGACCCCAGTGTCACACCTGAGAGGGCAAAACTCCCCCCTGGGGGGAATTAGTAAATGAGTAATTAAACCTGGCTGTTCCACCTGAGCCTGTACTAACCCACCGAGCCGGTACCCCCAAACCTGCAGCACCCCCAAACGTACAGCACCCCAAAACACAGCAGGTGCCCCCACACCTGCATCCCCCCCACATCCACAGCACCCCAAAACACAGCAGGTACCCCCACACCTGCATCCCCCCCACATCCACAGCACCCCAAAACACAGCAGGTACCCCCACACCTGCATCCCCCCCACATCCACAGCACCCCAAACATACAGCACCCCAAAGCAGAGCCAGCGCCCCACACCTGCAGCACCAGTGTCCCCTCCAGCCCCAGGTGTGCGGCAGGGCCAGGTGAGCCCCTCGAATTTCCCACAGGTGTTTCAGCCCATCCCAGGGCACAAACTGGGGGTCACACCCCCCGGGCCGGTTTTGGGGGGCAGGGTGGCCGTACCTGCTCATTGACCGTCAGCAGGGCCTCCTGGGGCTGCCCCGGACAGGGCTCCATGGTGGCCTGGCACAGGTGGGGAGGGTCACACCTGCCACATGCTGCAAGAGGGGACAAGGAGGGGCTGTCACCACCTGGGCGAGGGCCTGGAGGTCCCCGGGGGGATTTGGTGTCTGGGGTCCCTCTGCCCACCTCTCAGCCCCTGTGAAACCCTAAAGGTCAGGTGTGGGCCAGGTGAAACCACCCCTCAGGAGGCCAAAGCAGGTCCCCAAATCTGCAGGTGACACTTGGCTGCCCTCTCAAGTCCCTGGTGCTTCCTGGGCCCAGATTGCTGGGGACACTTCCTTAAGCAGGTGCCAGGAGTCACTGGGGGGGAGGGCTCTGGATTCACCCCTCAGGTGGGATTCACCTGCCCCAGGGAGCCCCTCCTGCTCCCCCGAGTGACACCCCAAAGTCCTATGGCAGCTTTTTCCTACACCTGAGGCTGGAAAAGGTGGGAAAGCTCCTGCTCCTACCCCTGCCAGGTGGGATCAGCGTCCCTTCCCACCTCCCCCCACACCCTCAGGCAGGGGGGCTTCAGTGCAGTGAGGGGCTGAGGCCAAACTGGGACCCCAAAAGAGGAATGGGGAGGAGAAAGGAAGGAATCCCATGGGGTTCTGGGGGTCCCAGCTACTCACCCAGTATTTGCTCCGGGCTGAGGGACCCTCCCGGCCGGACACGGGGCTGGATGGGGCTCCTGCCCCAGGGATGGCCCCGGCTCCCTGGGACTGGAGGCTCCCGGGATTCTGTGCCCCGACTCTCTGGATTTCAGGGCTCCTGGGATTCTGGGATCTCTGGATTTCAGGGCTCCTGGGATCTCTGGATTTCAGGGCTCCTGGGATTCTGGGATCTCTGGATTTCAGGGCTCCAGGTCTCTGGTGTCCTGGGTGCAGCTCTCTGGAATTCTGTGCTCCGGCGCTCTGGGTTTCGGGGTGTCCAGGCTCTGGCTCTGCAGTTTTTGGGGTGTCTGGGCTCCGGTTCTCTGGGGTTCTGTCTCTCCTGGTTTTGGGGCTCCGTCTCCCTGGGCTCCTCTGAGATTTGGGGTCCCTGGGTTTGGCCTGGAGGGACACAAAACCTGGAGCTGTTCCCATGCTGAGCTCTGGCTGCTCCCGCGCTCCCCAAAACCACGAGGATCCCCCCTGTCCCCCCTTCCTGCTCCCAGAGGATGGAGGAGTTTTGGGAAAAGGCAACTCCATCAGGAGAAACAGGGAAGTTCATGGATGTGTGGGATTTTCTGGGACTCTGGAGGCACAGGGAGCACAGACCCCCTCCCCCATTATCCATCCCTGTCCATCCCAGTCCAAGCTGAGCAGCCAAACTGGGTTTATTCCAGCTCAACTGGAGCAGCAAAAAGGCTGAGAAGGGCACAAGATCCCCAAAATCCTTGGATTTCTCTCCCTGCTGCTGGTGGGAGGAGACTCCAATAACCCGGGGGGAGGGAGTGGAGGGGAGAAACTAATTAATGAGACAATTAATCAGACATTTGTAATTCCAGGCTGGATGGAGGGAGGCATCCAGCTCTGGATCCGGGAGCGGGATCCTTTCCCTATCACAAATCCCGTTCTTTCACACTTTTTGGGGGTATTTTTTGGCATTCAATGTGACAAAGAATTTATCCAGATGGTGGCGAGGGCAGGCGGGGAGGAGCAGCCATGGAGCAACAGATGGAGGGAAGGCAAGGAAATGCATAAAATAATAAGAAAGATATTAAAAAATAAAGAAAAGGGGTGAAAAGATAAGAGAAGGGTATTTAGGATGCTCCCAGTCCCCCTGTGCATTTAATTTCCATGTTAATTAAGCGTTGATGAGGCAGAGATGGATCCAAAGTGGATGGAAAACTGAGTTTGCCCAGGTGAGAAACCCCAAGGATGAGTTAAACCGGAGCAGGGCCGACTTAGGACTCACAAACTCCTTGCTGGAGGGAATAATTACCCCCCCAAATCCTTCCTTCCCCCTAAATTTGGCATCTTTTAAGGTTTTATGGTGTTTACAGATGGAGAAACTGAGGCAGGGGATGAGATGCTGCCCCCAAAATACCCTAAATCCAAGCAACCCCCAGCCAGATTCACACCTGGGAACCCCTGGTTTGGGGCTGGGGCAGCCAAATTCCAAAGGAAAAGCTGGGAGAAGTCATTTACGGTCCCAAAATCCTCCAAATCCAGGGGAAAGTGGCAGCCCAGAAAAAGGGGAGTTTAGGGAGGGACACAATGCAGAAAAGGGAGGGGCTGCTGTTGAGCCAGGTGTGTGGCCGTGGGGTGCCAGCAGCCTGACACCCCAAAATCCAGGGAATAATAATAGTAATAGTAATAATAATAATAATAATAATAATAATAATAATAATATAACAATAAATAATAATTAATAATAATAATAATAATAATCCTTTAATCACTCCGTCAGAGAGGAAATGCCCTGTGGAGTGGCCCAGAAACTGCTGGAAAACAGGGAAAACCCCAAAAGTTGGCCAAAGGTTTCCTGCCAGCTTGGCAGTTTAACTCCAGTGTCCTGAAAATCCTTTTTGCACCATTAAAAAGGAACATTTTTCCCTGTTTTGGCCATATTTTCCCCAAATAAGATGTGGGGACCAGCACGTGGCTCTGGGCCACGTGGCCTCGGTGGAATTCCTTAATCCCTGATTTGCTTCCCACTCTCACGGGGGTTTTGGGGGCCCGATCCCAAATCAAACCTCCAGCATTTCTGGCTCTGCTCCTGCTGGGAATGTGAACCCCTGGCACTGGGAGAGGCAGAATCAGCTTGCAGTGACTTCCCAGGAATTTTTATTCCTGGGACTCCAATCTCCTGCCAAGGCCAGGAGCAGAGTTTGGGCCCCCCCAAAATAGAAGCTGGAGCATCAATCCCGTGTCCTGAAGTGCCCCCGAGGGCACAGGAGGGACAGCACGGGGGTCTGGGGGGGCAAGGGACCACCCTGAACCTACATCCATGGGATGGGAGGGGTGGGGTGGGAACTGGGATGGGATCAATGGGTTCAATAGGATCAATGGGATGGGATGGGAACTGGGATGGGATGGGATCAATGGGTTCAATAGGATCGATGGGATGGGATGGGATGGGATGGGATCAATGGGATGGGATGGGAATTGGGACGGGATCAACAGGTTCAATAGGATCGATGGGATGGGATGGGAAGTGGGATGGGATGGGATCAATGAGTTCAATAGGATCAATGGGATGGGATCAGTGGGGTGGGATGGGATCAATAGGATCGATGGGATGGGATCAATGGGATGGGATGGGATGGGACCAATGGGGTGGGATGGGATGGGATCAATGGGTTCAATAGGATCAATGGGATGGGATGGGATGGGATGGGATGGGATGGGATGGGATGGGATGGGAACTGGGATGGGATGGGATGGGATGGGATGGGATGGGATGGGATGGGATGGGATGGGATGGGATGGGGGGGCTGTGCTGTGCCCCCATTATTCCTTTGGGGGGTTCAAGTGGGGTACAGGGGTCGAAGAACAAGAGTCACCCCGAGATGGCCACGGGTGGAGGTGCTGGGGCCAGGTTTGGGGGGGACACGGGACAACACAGCCCCACCCCCTTCCTCCCCCTGGAAGTGGGGACCCCCCATGCCCCCCACCCCTGCACTTCTGCAGCTCTGCAGCACCCAGGGAAGGTCCCCCCACCCCAAAACCACCAAACGAGGGGCTCAGGGTGGCTGTGGGGACAGCCCCGGGACAGTGCCCCCCTCTAAGGGGTGCTCAGTCCCCCCAAACCCTCACAGCCCTCCACCCCCGCTGTTCTGGAGCACCCCAAAATGTCCTTGGACTCCCCTCAACCTGACCTGCCTTTGCCCCTCAAACCCCCCTGAAATTCCCCGGACCTGCCTTCCCCCCCAGTATCCCACTCTGGGGGTCCCAACAGGACCCCAATAACGTCCTGCCCCCCTCTGCCCTGTTTGTCTTCTCCTGCACCCCAAAACTCATCCCCGAATTCCTCCTGTCCCCCCCAAGCCTGGGCAGTCCCCCCCCTTTCCTCTGTTCCGGGGCTCTCCAGCCCCCTCCTCCCATTTCCCTGACCCCCCCCAATTCCAGGGTGCCCCCCAGGGACCCTCACTCAGCCAAAATCCCCCCTGGCACCCCATAATCCTCACCACCCCCATCCGCCCCCACTCAGAGCGTTCGTGTCCCCCTCGTTCTCCCCAATTTCCCCCCCAGACCCCCCAGCCTCTCCCAGCCTCTCTCTCCCCCCTGCCCTCCCCCAAACTGCCTTTGCCCCCCAAATCCCGGTGCCCCCCCCAGGGCAGGACCCCAAACCTGTCCTCACCCCCCGCCCTGAGTCTCCTCTCCTGCACCCCAAACCGCACAGCCCGCACCCCCAATTCCTCTCCCCCCCCCGATCCTCCCCAGGCAGTCCCCCCCTTGTCCTTCCCCGGGGCTCTCCAGCCCCTCTTCCCCCTCCCCTGGACCCCAAACCTGAGGGGTGTCCCCGGGGACCCCCCCTTAGCCGAGGTCCCCCTGGCACCCCTCAACGCCCATTCCTGTGCCCCCCAATACGCGATGTCCCCCCGGTTTCCCCCACAGCCCCAGCACCCCCCTCCAAGCCCCTCTGCCCCACAACCCCCCCAGTCTGTCTTTCCCCCAAATTCCCCTTCCTCCCTTCGACTCCCCCCTTGGGGGGGTCCCGGCAGGACCCCAACAATGTCCTGCCCCACTCAGCACT
>JAVTVJ010004777.1:0-17907 GCA_034509425.1 Eopsaltria australis | reverse complement strand
CAATTTTATGGCCAGTTTTGTAACCATTTTTCGGCCATTTTTGGGTCATTTTTGGGTAAATTTAAGGGTCTATTTTTGGGGTCATTTTTGGGCCAATTTTTGGGCCATTTTTTGGACCACTTATGGGGCCATTTTTTGGTCAATTTTGGACTATTTTGGGGCCATTTTTGGGTTCATTTTTGCGGCCAGCTTCGGAGCTGTTTTGTGCCCATTCTTGGGTCATTTTCTGGTCATTTTCAGGGCCTTTTCTGATTTCCTTTTCGAGGCCAGTTCTTGGCCAATTTTGGGGCCATATTTGGGGGCATATAATTGTCATTTTTTGGGTCATTTATGGGCCCTTCTTGAGTCTTTTTTGGGATATTTTTTGGCCATTTTTGGGCTGTTTTTTGGTCATTTTTAGGGCTAGTTTTGCGTCATTTTTGGGTCATTTTTGGTCATTTTGGGGGCCATTTTGAAGCTTTTTTTGTGTCATTTTCAGGTTATTTTTGGAGGGATTTTGGGTCTATTTTTGGGCCATTTTTTGTCCAATTTTTACGTCATTTTTGGGTCATTTATGGAGGGATTTTTTGTCATTTTTTGGTCGTTCTTGGGGCCTTTTAGGGGCTATTTTTGGGACTATTTTTGAGTCATTTTCATGTTATTTTTGCGTCATTTGTTGGGCCATTTTTTGGTCATTTTCGAGGCCATTTTTGGGGCCATTTTTGGAGCCATTTGGGGCCATTTCTGGGTCATTTTTGGGCCATTTTTGGCCATTTTTGTGTCATTGTTTTGGGCCATTTTTAGATCATAGGTGGGCCATTTTGGGGGGTTTATTTGTGGCCATTTTTTGGTCATTTTTAGGCTGTTTTTTGATCATTCTTGGGTCATCTTTGGGTGTATTTTTGGATCAATTTTTGGGCATTTTTTGGCAATTTTTAAGCTATTTTGGGGTCACTTTTGGGACCATTTTTGCGTCATTTTTGGAGTCACTTCTGGGCCATTTTGGGGGCCATTTAGGGCCCATATTTGGGTCAATTTCTGAGTCATTATTTGAGACTATTTTGGGCTTATTTTTGGGTCATTTTTGGGCCATTTTTGGGGCCATTCTGGGGCTATTTTGGGGGCCATTTTGGCGCTATTTTTGGGGCCAGTTCTGGGTCACTTTTGGGCCAATTTTTGGGCCATTTTTTGGACCATTTATGGGGCCATTTTTTGGTCAATTTTGGACTATTTTGGGGCCATTTTTGGGTTCATTTTTGCGGCCACCTTCGGAGCCGTTTTGGGCCCATTCTTGGGTCATTTTCTGGTCATTTTCAGGGCCTTTTCTGATTCATTTTCGGGGCCAGTTCTTGGCCAATTTTTGGGCCATATTTGGGGGCATATCATTGTCATTTTTTGGGTCATTTATGGGCCCTTCTTGAGTCTTTTTTGTGATATTTCTTGGCCATTTTTGGGCTGTTTTTTGGTCATTTTTAGGGCTAGTTTTGGGTCATTTTTGGTCATTTTTGGTCATTTTGGTGCCATTTTTAAGCTTTTTTTGTGTCATTTTCAGGTTATTTTTGGAGGGATTTTGGGTCTATTTTTGGGCCATTTTTTGTCCAATTTTTACGTCATTTTTGGGTCATTTATGGAGGGATTTTTTTGTCATTTTTTGGTCGTTCTTGGGGCCTTTTAGGGGCTATTTTTGGGACTATTTTTGAGTCATTTTCATGTTATTTTTGCGTCATTTCTTGGGCCATTTTTTGGTCATTTTTGAGGCCATTTCTGGGGCCATTTTTGGAGCCATTTGGGGCCATTTCTGGGTCATTTTTGCGCCATTTTTGGGCCATTTTTTGTGTCATTGTTTTGGGCCATTTTTAGATCATTTGTGGGCCATTTTGGCGGGTTTATTTTGGGCCATTTTTTGGTCATTTTTAGGCTGTTTTTGGATCATTCTTGGGTCATCTTTGGGTGTATTTTTTGTTTAATTTTTGGGCATTTTTTGGCAATTTTTAAGCTATTTTGGGGTCACTTTTGGGACCATGTTTGCGTCATTTTTGGAGTCATTTCTGGGCCATTTTGGGGGCCATTTCTGAAGCTATTTTTGGGTCAATTTCTGAGTCATTACTTGAGTCTATTTTGGGCTTATTTTTGGGTCATTTTTGAGGCCATTTTGGGGCTATTATTGGGCCATTTTTGAGCCAGTTTTTGGGTTATTTTTGGGTCATTTATGATGCTATTTTTGGTCATTGTTTTGGGCCATTTTTTTGGTCAATTTTGAGGCCATTTTAGAGTCATTTTTGGGGTGAATTTTTGGTCATTTTATGGCCAGTATTGTAACCATTTTTCGGCCATTTTTGGGTCATTTTTGGGTAAATTTTAGGGTCTATTTTTGGGTCATTTTTGGGGCCATTCTGGGGCTATTTTTGGGGCCATTTTGGCGCTATTTTTGGGGCCAGTTCTGGGTCACTTTTGGGCCAATTTTTGGGCCATTTTTTGGACCATTTATGGGGCCATTTTTTGGTCAATTTTGGACTATTTTGGGGCCATTTTTGGGTTCAGTTTTGCGGCCACCTTCGGAGCAGTTTTGGGCCCATTCTTGGGTCATTTTCTGGTCATTTTCAGGGCCATTCCTGATTTCCTTTTCGGGGCCATTTCTTGGCCAATTTTGGGGCCATATTTGGGGGCATATCATTGTCATTTTTTGGGTCATTTATGGGCCCTTCTTGAGTCTTTTTTGGGATATTTTTTGGCCATTTTTGGGCTGTTTTTTGGTCATTTTTAGGGCTAGTTTTGGGTCATTTTTGGGTCATTTTTGGTCATTTTGGGGGCCATTTTTAAGCTTTTTTGTGTCATTTTCAGGTTTTTTTGGAGGGATTTTGGGTCTATTTTTGGGCCATTTTTTTGTCCAATTTTTACGTCATTTTTGGGTCATTTATGGAGGGATTTTTTTGTCATTTTTTGGTCGTTCTTGGGGCCTTTTAGGGGCTATTTTTGGGACTATTTTTGAGTCTATTTTCATGGTTATTTTTGCGTCAATTTCTTGGGCCATTTTTTTGGTCATTTTCGAGGCCATTTTTGGGGGGCCATTTTTGGAGCCATTTGGGGCCATTTCTGGGTCATTTTTGGGCCATTTTTGGCCATTTTTGTGCATTGTTTTGGGCGCATTTTTAGATCATTTCTGGGCCATTTTGGGGGGTTTATTTTGGGCCATTTTTTTTGGTCATTTTTAGGCTGTTTTTGGATCATTCTTGGGTCATCTTTGGGTGTATGTTTGGATCAATTTTTTGGGCATTTTTTGGCAATTTTTAAGCGCTATTTTGGGGTCACTTTTGGGACCATGTTTGCGTCATTTTTGGAGTCATTTCTGGGCCATTTTTGGGGGCCATTTCTGGGGCTATTTTTGGGCGCCATTTTAGAGTCATTTTCGGATCATTGTTTTGGGCCATTTTTAGGTCAATTTTGGGGCCATTTTTGAGCATTTTGGGTCAATATTTGGGGCTGTTTTAAATGCTGTTTTTGGGGCAATTTCTCTTGGTAATTTACTGGGGATGTTTTGCATCATTTTACAGCCAATTTTTGGGTCATTTTTGGGTCACTTTTAGGCAATTTTTGGGTCATTTTTTGGGGCCTTTTAGGGACTATCTTTGGGGCCTTTTAGGGTCTATTTTTGGGGCAATTTTTGGGCCATTTTGGGTCATTTTTAGGTCATTTCTTGGGGCTATTTTGAGCCTTTTTTTGGGTCATTTATAGGGGAAATTTTAGATCATTTTATGGCCAATTTTGGGTCATTTTTAGGGCCATTTTTGGGGCCATTTTTGGGGCCATTTATGGTGCTATTTTTGGATCATTTTGGGTCATTTTTGTGTTTATCTTTCGGCCATTTTTGGGGCAATTTTGGGCCAATTTTTGGGTCATTTTTAGGGCCATTTTTGGGGCCGTTTTCAGAGCCATTTTGGGCCCACTTTTGAGTCATTTTTTGGTCATTTTTAGGGCCAGTTTTGGGTCAATTTGGGGCCATTTTCTGGGACATTTCTGGGTCATTTTTGGGTCATTTTTGGGCCATTTATAGGTCTAGTTTTGGGTCATTTTTGGGTCATTTTTGGGTCATTTATGAGGCCATTTTGGGGCTATTATTGGGCCATTTTTGAGCCAATTTTTGGGTTATTTTTGGGTCATTTATGATGCTATTTTTGGTCACTGTTTTGGGCCATTTTTTTGGTCAATTTTGAGGCCATGTTAGAGTCATTTTTGGGGTGAATTTTTGGTCATTTTATGGCCAGTTTTGTAACCATTTTTCGGCCATTTTGGGTCATTTTTGGGTAAATTTTAGGATCTATTTTTGGGTCATTTTTGGGGCCATTTTGGCGCTATTTTTGGGGCAATTTTTGGGCCATTTTGCATCATATTTAGGTCATTTCTTGGGGCTATTTTGAGCCTTTTTTTGGGTCATTTAGAGGGGAAATTTTAGATCATTTTATGGCCAATTTTGGGTCATTTTTAGGGCCGTTCTTGGGGCCATTTTTGGGGCCATTTATGGTGCTATTTTTGGATCATTTTGGGTCATTTTTGTGTTTATCTTTCGGCCATTTTTGGGGCAATTTTTGGGCCATTTTTGGGTAATTTTAGGGCCATTTTTGGGTCATTTAGGGGACTATTTTTGGGCCATTTTGGGGTGATTTTTAGGGCTATTTTTGGGTAATTTTTGAGCCATTTTTGGGGCTATTTTGGGCCAATTTTTGGGTCATTTTTAGGGCCATTTTTGGGGCCGTTTTCAGAGCCATTTTGGGCCTACTAATGAGTCATTTTTTTGGTCATTTTTAGGGCCAGTTTTGGGTCAATTTGGGGCCATTTTCTGGGACATTTCTGGGTCATTTTTGGGTCATTTTTGGGCCATTTATAGGTCTAGTTTTGGGTCATTTTTGGGTCATTTTTGGGTCATTTTTGAGGCCATTTTGGGGATATTATTTGGCCATTTTTGAGCCAATTTTTGGGTTATTTTTGGGTCATTTATGATGCTATTTTTGGCCATTGTTTTGGGCCATTTTTTTGGTCAATTTTGAGGCCATTTTAGAGTCATTTTTGGGGTGAATTTTTGGTCATTTTATGGCCAGTTTTGTAACGATTTTCCGGCCATTTTTGGGTCATTTTTGGGTAAATTTTAGGGTCTATTTTTGGGCCATTTTTGGGGCCATTTTGGCGCTATTTTTGGGGCCAGTTCTGGGTCACTTTTGGGCCAATTTTTGGGCCATTTTTTGGACAATTTATGGGGCCACTTTTTTTCCAAATTTGGACTATTTTGGGGCCATTTTTGGGTTCATTTTTGCGGCCACCTTCGGAGCCGTTTTGGGCCCATTCTTGGGTCATTTTCTGGTCATTTTCAGGGCCTTTTCTGATTCATTTTCGGGGCCATTTCTTGGCCAATTTTGGGGCCATATTTGGGGGCATATCATTGTCATTTTTTGGGTCATTTATGGGCCCTTCTTGAGTCTTTTTTGGGATATTTTTTGGCCATTTTTGGGCTGTTTTTTGGTCATTTTTAGGGCTAGTTTTGGGTCATTTTTTGGTCATTTTTGGTCATTTTGGGGCCATTTTTAAGCTTTTTTTGTGTCATTTTCAGGTTGTTTTTGGAGGTATTTGGGGTCTATTTTTGGGCCATTTTTTATCCAATTTTTACGTCATTTTTGGGTCATTTATGGAGGGGTTTTTTTGTCATTTTTTGGTCGTTCTTGGGGCCTTTTAGGGGCTATTTTTCGGACTATTTTTGAGTCATTTTCATGTTATTTTTGCGTCATTTCTTGGGCCATTTTTTGGTCATTTTCGAGGCCATTTTTGGGGCCATTTTTGGAGCCATTTGGGGCCATTTCTGGGTCATTTTTGGGCCATTTTTGGCCATTTTTGTGTCATTGTTTTGGGCCATTTTTAGATCATTTGTGGGCCATTTTGGGGGGTTTATTTTGGGCCATTTTTTGGTCATTTTTAGGCTGTTTTTGGATCATTCTTGGGTCATCTTTGGGTGTATTTTTGGATCAATATTTGGGCATTTTTTGGCAGTTTTTAAGCTATTTTGGGGTCACTTTTGGGACCATGTTTGCGTCATTTTTGGAGTCACGTCTGGGCCATTTTGGGGGCCATTTAGGGCCCATATTTGGGTCAATTTCTGAGTCATTATTTGAGACTATTTTGGGCTTATTTTGGGGTCATTTTTGGGCCATTTTTGGGGCCATTCTGGGGCTATTTTTGGGGCCATTTTGGCGCTATTTTTGGGGCCAGTTCTGGGTCACTTTTTGGCCAATTTTTGGGCCATTTTTTGGACAATTTATGGGGCCATGTTTTGGTCAATTTTGGACTATTTTGGGGCCATTTTTGGGTTCATTTTTGCGGCCACCTTCGGAGCCGTTTTGGGCCCATTCTTGGGTCATTTTCTGGTCATTTTCAGGGCCATTTCTGATTCATTTTCGGGGCCATTTCTTGGCCAATTTTGGGGCCATATTTGGGGGCATATCATTGTCATTTTTTGGGTCATTTATGGGCCCTTCTTGAGTCTTTTTTGGGATATTTTTTGGCCATTTTTGGGCTGTTTTTTGGTCATTTTTAGGGCTAGTTTTGGGTCATTTTTGGGTCATTTTTGGTCATTTTGGGGGCCATTTTTAAGCTTTTTTGTGTCATTTTCAGGTTTTTTTGGAGGGATTTTGGGTCTATTTTTGGGCCATTTTTTTGTCCAATTTTTACGTCATTTTTGGGTCATTTATGGAGGGATTTTTTTGTCATTTTTTGGTCGTTCTTGGGGCCTTTTAGGGGCTATTTTTGGGACTATTTTTGAGTCATTTTCATGTTATTTTTGCGTCATTTCTTGGGCCATTTTTTGGTCATTTTCGAGGCCATTTTTGGGGCCATTTTTGGAGCCATTTGGGGCCATTTCTGGGTCATTTTTGGGCCATTTTTGGCCATTTTTGTGTCATTGTTTTGGGACATTTTTAGATCATTTGTGGGCCATTTTGGGGGGTTTATTTTGGGCCATTTTTTGGTCATTTTTAGGCTGTTTTTGGATCATTCTTGGGTCATCTTTGGGTGTATTTTTGGATCAATATTTGGGCATTTTTTGGCAATTTTTAAGCTATTTTGGGGTCACTTTTGGGACCAAGTTTGCGTCATTTTTGGAGTAATTTCTGGGCCATTTTGGGGGCCATTTAGGGCCCATATTTGGGTCAATTTCTGAGTCATTACTTGAGTCTATTTTGGGCTTATTTTTGGGTCATTTTTGAGGCCATTTTGGGGCTATTATTGGGCCATTTTTGAGCCAGTTTTTGGGTTATTTTTGGGTCATTTATGATGCTATTTTTGGTCATTGTTTTGGGCCATTTTTTTGGTCAATTTTGAGGCCATTTTAGAGTCATTTTTGGGGTGAATTTTTGGTCATTTTATGGCCAGTATTGTAACCATTTTTCGGCCATTTTTGGGTCATTTTGGGTAAATTTTTAGGGCTTGTTTTGGGTCATTTTTGGGTCATTTTTGGTCATTTTGGGGGCCATTTTTAAGCTTTTTTTGTGTCATTTTCAGGTTGTTTTTGGAGGGATTTGGGGTCTATTTGTGGGCCATTTTTTGTCCAATTTTTACGTCATTTTTGGGTCATTTATGGAGGGATTTTTTTGTCATTTTTTGGTCGTTCTTGGGGCCTTTTAGGGGCTATTTTTGGGACTATTTTTGAGTCATTTTCATGTTATTTTTGCGTCCTTTGTTGGGCCTTTTTTTGGTCATTTTCGAGGCCATTTTTGGGGCCATTTTTGGAGCCATTTGGGGCCATTTCTGGGTCATTTTTGGGCCATTTTTGGCCATTTTTGTGTCATTGTTTTGGGCCATTTTTAGATCATTTGTGGGCCATTTTGGGGGGTTTATTTTGGGCCATTTTTTGGTCATTTTTAGGCTGTTTTTGGATCATTCTTGGGTCATCTTTGGGTGTATTTTTGGATCAATATTTGGGCATTTTTTGGCAATTTTTAAGCTATCTTGGGGTCACTTTTGGGACCATTTTTGCGTCATTTTTGGAGTCATTTCTGGGCCATTTTGGGCGCCATTTCTGGGGCTATTTTTGGGGCCATTTTAGAGTCATTTTCGGATCATTGTTTTGGGCCATTTTTAGGTCAATTTTGGGGCCGTTTTTGGACCATTTTTGGGTCAATATTTGGGGCTGTTTTGAATGCTATTTTCGGGGCAATTTCTGGGTAATTTACTGGGGATGTTTTGCATCATTTTACAGCCAATTTTGGGTCATTTTTTGGCCATTTTTGGGGTCATTTTAGGGCCGTTTTTGGGTCATTTTTGAGCCGTTTTTGGGTCTAGTTTTAGGATTATTTCTGGGTGATTTTCGGAGACCTTTTGGGCCCGCATTTGGGTCAATTTTTGAGTCATTTTTGGGCGATTTATGGGCCATTTTGGGGTCATTTTTGGGTCATTTTTTGGGGCTATTTTGGGCCTATTTTTCAGTGATGTATAGGCGGAATTTTGGGTTATTTTACGGACCATTTTGGCTCATTTTGGAGGCCATTTTTAGGGCCATTTGGGGGCTATTTTTGGGTCATTTTTGGGTCATTTTTAGGCAATTTTGGGTAATTTTTGGGGCCTTTTAGGGACTATCTTTGGGGCCTTTTAGGGTCTATTTTTGGGGCAATTTTTGGGCCATTTTGGGTCATTTTTAGGTCATTTTTTTGGGGCTATTTTAAGGCCTAATTTTCCCAGTGATTTATAGGCGGAAATTTTTGGGTTTATTTTACGGGCCGCATTTTAGCTCATTGTGGAGGCCTATTTTTAAGGGCCTATTTTGGGCTATTTTTTGGGTGCATTTTTGGGATCATTTTTAGGCAATTTTTTGGGTGCATTTTGGGGCCTTTTAGGGACTATCTTTGGGGCTTTTAGGTGCTATTTTTTGCGTGCTTTTTGGGGCCATTTTGGCTGCTATTTTTGGGGCCAGTTCTGGGTCACTTTTGGCCAATTTTTGGGCCATTTTTTGGACCATTTATGGGGCCATTTTTTGGTCAATTTTGGAGTATTTTGGGGCCATTTTTGGGTTCATTTTTGCGGCCACCTTCGGAGCCGTTTTGGGCCCATTCTTGGGTCATTTTCTGGTCATTTTCAGGGCCTTTTCTGATTTCCTTTTCGGGGTCATTTCTTAGCCAGTTTTGGGGCCATATTTGGGGGCATATCATTGTCATTTTTTGGGTCATTTATGGGCCCTTCTTGAGTCTTTTTTGGGATATTTTTTGGCCATTTTTGGGCTGTTTTTTGGTCATTTTTAGGGCTAGTTTTGGGTCATTTTGGGTCATTTTTGGTCATTTTGGGGGCCATTTTGAAGCTTTTTTTGTGTCATTTTCAGGTTATTTTTGGAGGGATTTTGGGTCTATTTTTGGGCCATTTTTTGTCCAATTTTTACGTCATTTTTGGGTCATTTATGGAGGGATTTTTTGTCATTTTTTGGTCGTTCTTGGGGCCTTTTAGGTGCTATTTTTGGGACTATTTTTGAGTCATTTTGGGGCTATTTTGGGCTATTTTTGGGTCATTTTTAGGGCCATTTTTGGGGCCATTTTCAGAGCCATTTTTGGCCCACTTTTGAGTCATTTTTTGGTCATTTTTAGGGCCAGTTTTGGGTCAATTTGGGGCCATTTTCTGGGTCATTTTTGGGTCATTTTTGGGCCATTTATAGGTCTAGTTTTGGGTCATTTCTGGGTCATTTTTGGGTCATTTTTGAGGCCATTTTGGGGCTATTATTGGGCCATTTTTGAGCCAATTTTTGGGTTATTTTTGGGTCATTTATGATGCTATTTTTGGTCACTGTTTTGGGCCATTTTTTTGGTCAATTTTGAGGCCATTTTAGAGTCATTTTTGGGGTGAATTTTTGGTCATTTTATGGCCAGTTTTGTAACCATTTTTCGGCCATTTTTGGGTCATTTTTGGGTAAATTTAAGGGTCTATTTTTGGGGTCATTTTTGGGCCAATTTTTGGGCCATTTTTTGGACCACTTATGGGGCCATTTTTTGGTCAATTTTGGACTATTTTGGGGCCATTTTTGGGTTCATTTTTGCGGCCACCTTCGGAGCCGTTTTGTGCCCATTCTTGGGTCATTTTCTGGTCATTTTCAGGGCCTTTTCTGATTTCCTTTTCGAGGCCAGTTCTTGGCCAATTTTGGGGCCATATTTGGGGGCATATCATTGTCATTTTTTGGGTCATTTATGGGCCCTTCTTGAGTCTTTTTTGGGATATTTTTTGGCCATTTTTGGGCTGTTTTTTGGCCATTTTTAGGGCTGTTTTTTGGTCATTTTTAGGGCTAGTTTTGAGTCATTTTGGGTCATTTTTGGTCATTTTGGGGGCCATTTTCAAGCTTTTTTTGTGTCATTTTCAGGTTATTTTTGGAGGGATTTTGGGTCTATTTTTGGGCCATTTTTTGTCCAATTTTTACGTCATTTGTGGGTCATTTATGGAGGGATTTTTTTGTCATTTTTTGGCCGTTCTTGGGGCCTTTTAGGGGCTATTTTTGGGACTATTTTTGAGTCATTTTCATGTTATTTTTGCGTCATTTGTTGGGCCATTTTTTGGTCATTTTCGAGGCCATTTTTGGGGCCATTTTTGGAGCCATTTGGGGCCATTTCTGGCCATTTTTGGGCCATTTTTGGCCATTTTTGTGTCATTGTTTTGGGCCATTTTTAGATCATAAGTGGGCCATTTTGGGGGGTTTATTTTGGACCATTTTTTGGTCATTTTCAGGCTATTTTTGGATCATTCTTGGGTCATCTTTGGGTGTATTTTTGGATCAATATTTGGGCATTTTTTGGCAATTTTTAAGCTATTTTGGGGTCACTTTTGGGACCATTTTTGCGTCATTTTTGGAGTCATTTCTGGGCCATTTTGGGGGCCATTTAGGGCCCATATTTGGGTCAATTTCTGAGTCATTATTTGAGTCTATTTTGGGCTTATTTTTGGGTCATTTTTGAGGCCATTTATAGGTCTAGTTTTGGGTCATTTTTGGGTCATTTTTGGGTCATTTTTGAGGCCATTCTGGGGCTATTATTGGGCCATTTTTGAGCCAATTTTTGGGTTATTTTTGGGTCATTTATGATGCTATTTTTGGTCATTGTTTTGGGCCATTTTTTGGTCAATTTTGAGGCCATTTTAGAGTCATTTTTGGGGTGAATTTTTGGTCATTCTATGGCAAGTATTGTAGCCAATTTTCGGCCATTTTTGGGTCATTTTTGGGTAAATTTTAGGGTCTATTTTTGGGTCATTTTTGGGGCCATTTTGGCGCTATTTTTGGGGCCATTTTTGGGTCACTTTTGGGCCAATTTTTGGGCCATTTTTTGGACCATTTATGGGGCCATTTTTTGGTCAATTTTGGACTATTCTGGGGCCATTTTTGGGTTCATTTTTGCGGCCACCTTCGGAGCCGTTTTGGGCCCATTCTTGGGTCATTTTCTGGTCATTTTCAGGGCCTTTTCTGATTCATTTTCGGGGCCAGTTCTTGGCCAATTTTGGGGCCATATTTGGGGGCATATCATTGTCATTTTTTGGGTCATTTATGGGCCCTTCTTGAGTCTTTTTTGGGATATTTTTTGGCCATTTTTGGGCTGTTTTTTGGTCATTTTTAGGGCTAGTTTTGGGTCATTTTGGGTCATTTTTGGTCATTTTGGGCCATTTTTAAGCTTTTTTTGTGTCATTTTCAGGTTGTTTTTGGAGGTATTTTGGGTCTATTTTTGGGCCATTTTTTGTCCAATTTTTACGTCATTTTTGGGTCATTTATGGAGGGATTTTTTTGTCATTTTTTGGTCGTTCTTGGGGCCTTTTAGGGGCTATTTTTGGGACTATTTTTGAGTCATTTTCATGTTATTTTTGCGTCATTTGTTGGGCCATTTTTTGGTCATTTTCGAGGCCATTTTTGGGGCCATTTTTGGAGCCATTTGGGGCCATTTCTGGGTCATTTTTGGGCCATTTTTGGCCATTTTTGTGTCATTGTTTTGGGCCATTTTTAGATCATTTGTGGGCCATTTTGGGGGGTTTATTTTGGGCCATTTTTTGGTCATTTTTAGGCTATTTTTGGATCATTCTTGGGTCATCTTTGGGTGTATTTTTGGATCAATTTTTGGGCATTTTTTGGCAATTTTTAAGCTATTTTGGGGTCACTTTTGGGACCATTTTTGCGTCATTTTTGGAGTCATTTCTGGGCCATTTTGGGGGCCATTTAGGGCCCATATTTGGGTCAATTTCTGAGTCATTATTTGAGTCTATTTTGGGCTTATTTTTGGGTCATTTTTGGGCCATTTTTGGGGCCATTCTGGGGCTATTTTTGGGGCCATTTTGGCGCTATTTTTGGGGCCAGTTCTGGGTCACTTTTGGGCCAATTTTTGGGCCATTTTTTGGACCATTTATGGGGCCATTTTTTGGTCAATTTTGGACTATTTTGGGGCCATTTTTGGGTTCATTTTTGCGGCCACCTTCGGAGCAGTTTTGGGCCCATTCTTGGGTCATTTTCTGGTCATTTTCAGGGCCTTTTCTGATTCATTTTCGGGGCCATTTCTTGGCCAATTTTGGGGCCATATTTGGGGGCATATCATTGTCATTTTTTGGGTCATTTATGGGCCCTTCTTGAGTCTTTTTTGGGATATTTTTTGGCCATTTTTGGGCTGTTTTTTGGTCATTTTTAGGGCTAGTTTTGGGTCATTTTTGGTCATTTTTGGTCATTTTGGGGCCATTTTTAAGCTTTTTTTGTGTCATTTTCAGGTTATTTTTGGAGGGATTTTTGGTCTATTTTTGGGCCATTTTTTGTCCAATTTTTACGTCATTTTTGGGTCATTTATGGAGGGATTTTTTTGTCATTTTTTGGTCGTTCTTGGGGCCTTTTAGGGGCTATTTTTGGGACTATTTTTGAGTCATTTTCATGTTATTTTTGCATCATTTGTTGGGCCATTTTTTGGTCATTTTCGAGGCCATTTCTGGGGCCATTTTTGGAGCCATTTGGGGCCATTTCTGGGTCATTTTTGGGCCATTTTTGGCCATTTTTGTGTCATTGTTTTGGGCCATTTTTAGATCATTTGTGGGCCATTTTGGGGGGTTTATTTTGGGCCATTTTTTGGTCATTTTTAGGCTGTTTTTGGATCATTCTTGGGTCATCTTTGGGTGTATTTTTGGATCAATTTTTGGGCATTTTTTGGCAATTTTTAAGCTATTTTGGGGTCACTTTTGGGACCATTTTTGCGTCATTTTTGGAGTCATTTCTGGGCCATTTTGGGGGCCATTTAGGGCCCATATTTGGGTCAATTTCTGAGTCATTATTTGAGTCTATTTTGGGCTTATTTTTGGGTCATTTTTGAGGCCATTCTGGGGCTATTATTGGGCCATTTTTGAGCCAATTTTTGGGTTATTTTTGGGTCATTTATGATGCTATTTTTGGTCATTGTTTTGGGCCATTTTTTTGGTCAATTTTGAGGCCATTTTAGTCATTTTTGGGGTGAATTTTTGGTCATTTTATGGCCAGTTTTGTAACCATTTTTCGGCCATTTTTGGGTCATTTTTGGGTAAATTTAAGGGTCTATTTTTGGGGTCATTTTTGGGCCAATTTTTGGGCCATTTTTTGGACCACTTATGGGGCCATTTTTTGGTCAATTTTGGACTATTTTGGGGCCATTTTTGGGTTCATTTTTGCGGCCAGCTTCGGAGCTGTTTTGTGCCCATTCTTGGGTCATTTTCTGGTCATTTTCAGGGCCTTTTCTGATTTCCTTTTCGAGGCCAGTTCTTGGCCAATTTTGGGGCCATATTTGGGGGCATATCATTGTCATTTTTTGGGTCATTTATGGGCCCTTCTTGAGTCTTTTTTGGGATATTTTTTGGCCATTTTTGGGCTGTTTTTTGGTCATTTTTAGGGCTAGTTTTGCGTCATTTTTGGGTCATTTTTGGTCATTTTGGGGGCCATTTTGAAGCTTTTTTTGTGTCATTTTCAGGTTATTTTTGGAGGGATTTTGGGTCTATTTTTGGGCCATTTTTTGTCCAATTTTTACGTCATTTTTGGGTCATTTATGGAGGGATTTTTTTGTCATTTTTTGGTCGTTCTTGGGGCCTTTTAGGTGCTATTTTTGGGACTATTTTTGAGTCATTTTCATGTTATTTTTGCGTCATTTGTTGGGCCATTTTTTGGTCATTTTCGAGGCCATTTTTGGGGCCATTTTTGGAGCCATTTGGGGCCATTTCTGGGTCATTTTTGCGCCATTTTTGGCCATTTTTGTGTCATTGTTTTGGGCCATTTTTAGATCATAGGTGGGCCATTTTGGGGGGTTTATTTGTGGCCATTTTTTGGTCATTTTTAGGCTGTTTTTGGATCATTCTTGGGTCATCTTTGGGTGTATTTTTGGATCAATTTTTGGGCATTTTTTGGCAATTTTTAAGCTATTTTGGGGTCACTTTTGGGACCATTTTAGGGCCTCTTTTGGGTCATTTTTGAGCCGTTTTGGGGGCCATTTAGAGCCAATATTTGGGTCAATTTCTGAGTCATTACTTGAGTCTATTTTGGGCTTATTTTTTTGGGGCCATTCTGGGGCTATTTAGAAGGCCAGTTTTTAGGTTATTTTGGGTCATTTTATATGATGCTATTTTGGTCATTGTTTGGAGCCATTTTTATCCAATTTTGAGGCCATTTAGAGTCATTTTGGGAATTGAATTTTGGTCATTTTATGGCCAGTATAGTAGCTCATTTTCGACCATTTTGGAGTCTTTGTTTGTTTGGGTAGAAATTTTTAGGGCTTGTTTTTGGGTCATTTGGGTTGTTTTGTGGTCATTTGGGGGCCATTTTAAGCACTTTTATTGCCATTTCAGGTTGTTTTTGGAGGGATTTTTGGTCTATTTTTGGGCCATTTTTTGTCCAATTTTTACGTCATTTTTGGGTCATTTATGGAGGGATTTTTTTGTCATTTTTTGGTCGTTCTTGGGGCCTTTTAGGGGCTATTTTGGGGACTATTTTTGAGTCATTTTCATGTTATTTTTGCGTCCTTTGTTGGGCCATTTTTTGGTCATTTTCGAGGCCATTTTTGGGGCCATTTTTGGAGCCATTTGGGGCCATTTCTGGGTCATTTTTGGGCCATTTTTGGCCATTTTTGTGTCATTGTTTTGGGCCATTTTTAGATCATTTGTGTGCCATTTTGGGGGGTTTATTTTGGGCCATTTTTTGGTCATTTTTAGGCTGTTTTTGGATCATTCTTGGGTCATCTTTGGGTGTATGTTTGGATCAATTTTTGGGCATTTTTTGGCAATTTTTAAGCTATTTTGGGGTCACTTTTGGGACCATTTTTGCGTCATTTTTGGAGTCATTTCTGGGCCATTTTGGGCGCCATTTCTGGGGCTATTTTTGGGGCCATTTTAGAGTCATTTTCGGATCATTGTTTTGGGCCATTTTTAGGTCAATTTTGGGGCCATTTTTGGACCATTTTTGGGTCAATATTTGGGGCTGTTTTAAATGCTATTTTCGGGGCAATTTCTGGGTAATTTACTGGGGATGTTTTGCATCATTTTACAGCCAATTTTGGGTCATTTTTTGGCCATTTTGGGGGTCATTTTAGGGCCTTTTTTGGGTCATTTTTGAGCCGTTTTTGGGTCTAGTTTTAGGACTATTTCTGGGTGATTTTCGGAGACCTTTTGGGCCCGCATTTGGGTCAATTTTTGAGTCATTTTTGGGCGATTTATGGGCCATTTTGGGGTCATTTTTGGGTCATTTTTTGGGGCTATTTTGGGCCTATTTTTCAGTGATGTATAGGCGGAATTTTGGGTTATTTTACGGACCATTTTGGCTCATTTTGGAGGCCATTTTTAGGGCCATTTGGGGGCTATTTTTGGGTCATTTTTGGGTCATTTTTAGGCAATTTTGGGTAATTTTTGGGGCCTTTTAGGGACTATCTTTGGGGCCTTTTAGGGTCTATTTTTGGGGCAATTTTTGGGCCATTTTGGGTCATTTTTAGGTCATTTCTTGGGCCTATTTTGAGCCTTTTTTTGGGTCATTTAGAGGGGAAATTTTAGATCATTTTATGGCCAATTTTGGGTCATTTTTAGGGCCGTTCTTGGGGCCATTTTTGGGGCCATTTATGGTGCTATTTTTGGATCATTTTGGGTCATTTTTGTGTTTATCTGTCGGTCATTTTTGAGCCATTTTTGGGTAATTTTAGGGCCATTTTTGGGTCATTTAGGGGACTATTTTTGGGCCATTTTGGGGTGATTTTTAGGGCTATTTTTGGGTAATTTTTGAGCCATTTTTGGGGCTATTTTGGGCCATTTTTTGGGTCATTTTTAGGGCCATTTTTGGGGCCGTTTTCAGAGCCATTTTGGGCCTACTTTTGAGTCATTTTTTGGACATTTTTAGGGCCAGTTTTGGGTCAATTTGGGGCCATTTTCTGGGACATTTCTGGGTCATTTTTGGGTCATTTTTGGGCCATTTATAGGTCTAGTTTTGGGTCATTTCTGGGTCATTTTTGGGTCATTTTTGAGGCCATTTTGGGGCTATTATTGGGCCATTTTTGAGCCAATTTTTGGGTTATTTTTGGGTCATTTATGATGCTATTTTTGGTCATTGTTTTGGGCCATTTTTTTGGTCAATTTTGAGGCCATTTTAGAGTCATTTTTGGGGTGAATTTTTGGTCATTTTATGGCCAGTTTTGTAACCATTTTTCGGCCATTTTGGGTCATTTTTGGGTAAATTTTAGGGTCTATTTTTGGGTCATTTTTGGGGCCATTTTGGCACTATTTTTGGGGCCAGTTCTGGGTCACTTTTGGGCCAATTTTTGGGCCATTTTTTGGACCATTTATGGGGCCATTTTTTGGTCAATTTTGGACTATTTTGGGGCCATTTTTGGGTTCATTTTTGCGGCCACCTTCGGAGCCGTTTTGTGCCCATTCTTGGGTCATTTTCTGGTCATTTTCAGGGCCTTTTCTGATTCATTTTCGGGGCCAGTTCTTGGCCAATTTTGGGGCCATATTTGGGGGCATATCATTGTCATTTTTTGGGTCATTTATGGGCCCTTCTTGAGTCTTTTTTGGGATATTTTTTGGCCATTTTTGGGCTGTTTTTTGGTCATTTTTAGGGCTTGTTTTGGGTCATTTTTGGGTCATTTTTGGTCATTTTGGGGCCATTTTTAAGCTTTTTTTTGTGTCATTTTCAGGTTGTTTTTGGAGGTATTTTTGGTCTATTTTTGGGCCATTTTTTGTCCAATTTTTACGTCATTTTTGGGTCATTTATGGAGGGATTTTTTTGTCATTTTTTGGTCGTTCTTGGGGCCTTTTAGGGGCTATTTTTGGGACTATTTTTGAGTCATTTTCATGTTATTTTTGCGTCATTTCTTGGGCCATTTTTTGGTCATTTTCGAGGCCATTTTTGGGGCCATTTTTGGAGCCATTTGGGGCCATTTCTGGGTCATTTTTGGGCCATTTTTGGCCATTTTTGTGTCATTGTTTTGGGCCATTTTTAGATCATTTGTGGGCCATTTTGGGGGGTTTATTTTGGGCCATTTTTTGGTCATTTTTAGGCTGTTTTTGGATCATTCTTGGGTCATCTTTGGGTGTATTTTTTGTTTAATTTTTGGGCATTTTTTGGAAATTTTTAAGCTATTTTGGGGTCACTTTTGGGACCATGTTTGCGTCATTTTTGGAGTCATTTCTGGGCCATTTTGGGGGCCATTTCTGAAGCTATTTTTGGGTCAATTTCTGAGTCATTACTTGAGTCTATTTTGGGCTTATTTTTGGGTCATTTTTGAGGCCATTTTGGGGCTATTATTGGGCCATTTTTGAGCCAGTTTTTGGGTTATTTTTGGGTCATTTATGATGCTATTTTTGGTCATTGTTTTGGGCCATTTTTTGGTCAATTTTGAGGCCATTTTAGAGTCATTTTTGGGGTGAATTTTTGGTCATTTTATGGCCAGTATTGTAACCATTTTT
>JAVTVJ010004775.1:0-14722 GCA_034509425.1 Eopsaltria australis | reverse complement strand
TCCCCCCTTTTTTAGAGACTAACAGGACTCTGTCTTGTCTAGTCTCTACTCTGCATTCAACCATACCTCTGGTTTATACAACTGGCTATCCCACTAGTTGTTACACAGATGCTAATTATAACTACAGTTACTATGAACATTTCTTTTATCTAGGTTCAGTTTGGTAACCATGACGTGAGTGTAC
Source organism: Eopsaltria australis (assembly GCA_034509425.1). NCBI lineage: Eukaryota > Metazoa > Chordata > Aves > Passeriformes > Petroicidae > Eopsaltria > Eopsaltria australis. The sequence goes on along the minus strand of JAVTVJ010004775.1, from coordinate 14,538 downwards.
TGAAGATATTCAAGGTCCAGTAAGCTCTTTTGAGAGTTACTTGGTGTAGAATTTGAGTTTGCTTTCAAATTTCAACCAAATTTCTAAAAAAATTTTTCATTCAGATTCGCATAAGAACAACAACTAGTGTTAATGATTTTGTGGCTAGTAGGAAATTAAGAGCTATTTTGTTTTGTCAACAGCCTTTAATATGATTAAACATTACATTTGGAATCACAGCTCCATGGGCACAGGCCCAATCTTTATCTTGGGGCAAAACTTACCAGGCCAGATTCTCAAATTTGACAATTTGTCCTTATGAAGAGCTTTTGGATACATTTTGGACTAGAGTTACATGCAAATTTTTAGGAACAATTTGAATCACGGTTACCAACTGTACAGATAAGAGGTACAAAAGAAGCAGTTTTAAATCATATCATCTCAATTTGTATCAGCTGCTGTTTTCTGGCGTCTATGGAGCAGACGTCTTCTTAACTCTGGAGCAGTGAATTCAAGGCTCTCTGCCAGCAGCTTTGATTGGTGAGGGTAGTCAGGACTTGAATGACTCTTTGAACTTAGCTCGTAGATTACTGTCCCTTCATTCAACATAGACTCAGTCTCTAGGCTTGAATAGTTCTAGTCTTCTTCCTTCTAGATGACTTTGCTCAGTTCTAGATCTTTCATTGATATAATCAGTTCAGCTTTTTGTGATGGTACATTTGATGGTAACACTTTTCTCATGGTTACCTGGTTCGTGGTTGTTACTGCATAACCTGTCTTTTGTTTGCCATCTCGCATGAAGCTGCTCTCATCTGCATACAGCTCCAGGCTGGCACATCTTTCAGGTCTGCTCTGCTGGAATAGGCTTCTTCCATGGTCTGCAAACAGTCAGACTTAAATACATTATCAGTTAGTGCTGGGAACAGACATACTAGGATTGACAGCAAGCGTTTTCAGAATAACATTATCCAGTTTCAGTAGCATGGCATAGGGTCCATGTCTTCTATGTTCACAGAACAAACTTACAGTGGGTTGCATGCAACTGTTGGATGTATCAATTCTTGGCTGCTGGTTGGATGCAGCAATTTTCAGTTGCTGACTGCCCTAGTTCTCCAGTTTCAGGATTAATTTACATAATAGTAAAGAGTCCTTGGTCTTTTTTACTCACAAGGATACAGGAGAAGGTCTTTTACAAATTTAACTCAGTAAAACATTCTAAGATATTTGTTAACACAGGACTCTGCTTAATTATAGCATGGTTTAAGGGAGCCTAAAAACGGCTTCTTGTTCTTTGGGCTCGGTGTTTCCCTTTTGAGTGCTTACCAGAGCAGACAAAGAGCGCTCGCTGCCCTCGCACGGCCGGGGACGGGCGCGGCATGCGGGCACCCCCGCCCAGGGGCACCCGCGGCTCGCCCGCGCTCGGCCCGTGCTGCTGCTCACAGCGGCTCTCGGGTGTCCTTAAAACAAGCTCGTTACTGTGGAAAGTGCGATAGGGCCGTTCCTGCTCTTAGATCTCACACTCCGGCCCGCTCTGGGCCGGTGCGGGCGGGGCCCAGGAGCAGCGAGTGAGCCGGGCCGTGGCCGCGCAGCGGCGGCCCCGCCTCCGCCAGAGCAGGGCCGAAGCAGCGCAGCGGCAGCCCCGGTCCCGGTTCGCTTCCTGGGAACGCTCCCCCGCGCTTCCCCGCCGTGACCAGGGCAATGGTAGGAATGCAACCTCCGCCCCTCTCAGAGCGGCTGTGGCCCGCTTCTGTCACGGGGAGTGACCGCCCTGCTCGCGGAGCGTCCGGAAGTCCGGGAGTCGCCCTTGCCTTAAAATCTTGGAAAAACTTTAACGAAATGGGAAAAAACAATAGAAAAAAAAAAAAAAAAAGGTGGGGGGGGCCTTTCCTTTTTCCCCCCCCCTTCCCTTACAATGGTGGCGAGCCCCCGTAGCTTCTGCGGCCGTTCCACAAAACTTGCTGGAAGCGAGGATCTCTCCTCGTCCCACTAAGGAGCAGGCTGGACACCAGCTCTCCACAGACCTGTAGGAGCGAGGATCTCTCCCTCGCCTCCCACTAAGGAGCAGGCTGGACACCCAGCCTCTCCACAGACCTGTAGGAAGCGAGGATTTCTCACTCGCCTCCCACCAAGGAGCAGGCTGGCACCCAGCCGCTCCACAAACCTGTAGGAAGTGGGAATCTCTCCCCAGCTTCCCACCAAGGAGCAGGCTGGGCACCCAGCCGCTCCACAAACCTGTAGGAAGTGGGAATCTCACCCCAGCCTCCCACCAAGGAGCAGGCTGGACACCCAGCCGCTCCACAAACCTGTAGGAAGCGGGGCTCATCCCCCACCTCCTACCAAGAAGCAGACCAGGCCTCCCCCGGCCGCTCCATGCCCAGATGTCTCCAGGCCCGCTTTCAATTCAAAACTCGCATGTGCTAAACATGAAATAAACTTTCGCACTGTGATTTGCTTTTCTCTACCAGTGAACAATCTCAGCCGAGATCACACACCCGCCTCCTCCCCCCCAGCCGATCTCTGGGGCAGGTTGGAAAATCGGCAACAGGAAAAACTTGGAGAAATGATTTCAAAAGCAAATTTTCTCACCACCATGCCAGGTTGTCCTGGGATCGCTAACAATTACTGACTTTAAACAGATACACAATACATAAACAATACACACACATACAAACTACACACTACACAACAGAAAGAACCACCTTTATACTACCTCCTGTGGGATCTTGGAACCATGGTGTCTCGACCTCAGGCCCGTGGCAGGGAATTCTTTAGATTGCTGTCAGAAGGGAATTCCTTGCAGGATGTTTTCGGTCCAGAGGAAGGGTACCAGGTTCTCGTGTCCCTTCTGGGTGTGCCAAATAACTGTTGCCTTTTCCCCCAGCCTGAAAAGAAACTCGAGATCATTTTAGCAAGGAGGTAATATAAAAGGGGATCTTTATTTTGAAGGTCTTCAGGAGCAGTTATGGAAAGGTGTCCATAAAAGCCCAGCCCTCCAGGGGTGAGTACATATTTATAGCTTTTAGGAAATTAGCATAATTGATTAAGAGCACCAATAAGGAGAACAAGTGGCGATTCAATTCCCCCTCAGGTCAGCCCCTTCCCTGGAGCCCCCCTCTCAGCACTGGCTGCACTCTGCTTATGAAAATGTACCTCAGAGTTGTTCTCGGCCTTGGTTCCCAGGAAGAACTGCTATAGGACAGGGCCTTGCAACCCCCTGGGGCTTGGAGCTCTGGAATTTGTTTTGTCTTTCTGCTTAGGGAAAGGCTATGGAAAGGTACTGGAAAAACTAGCTATTAATATAGTAGGCTACAGAGCCACAAAATATGTGCAGAGAGTACAGACAACATATAAAAGAAAAAAGTTCAGAAACCACCGGCATCACCGGGAAGTCACAGTGCTAGGCCGGGACCAAAAAGTGTCCCTTTCTCTGAGAAAGAAGAACTTGCCCCCAGTTTTCTTGATGTCAGTTTTGGAGGAGGTTTTGGCCCTGCAAGGGCAGCCAGGGTCGGCTCTGGTGGCACTTGGGGTCTGCGAGGAATCTTAATCCATGCGGAATTTCAGCATGCGGCTGTCAACTCCCAGATATGTGGCCTTCGATGCAAACAATGGCGCTTTTCCATGTGAAAGAAACCTCAGTCCCCCAGATGCATGATGCCAGTTTTTAGGAGGCATTTAGCCCTACAATTGCAGCCAGAGTTCTACCTGATGGCAGCTTGGGTCTGGGAAGGATCTTGATCCATGCGGCATTTCAGGTGGCGTCCGGTGTTGCCTTTTCCCCCAGCCTGGAAAAGAAACTCGAGATCATTTTAGCAAGGAGGTAATATAAAAGGGGATCTTTATTTTGAAGGTCTTCAGGAGCAGTTATGGTAAGGTGTCCATAAAAGCCCAGCCCCTCCAGGGGTGAGTACATATTTATAGCTTTTAGGAAATTAGCATAATTAAGAGCACCAATAAGGAGAACAAGTGGCGATTCAATTCGCCCTCAGGTCCAGCCCCTTCCCTGGAGCCCCCCTCTCAGCACTGGCTGCACTCTGCTTATGAAAATGTACCTCAGAGTTGTTCTCGGCCTTGGTTCCCAGGAAGAACTGCGATAGGACAGGGCCTTGCAACCCCCTGGGGCTTGGAGCTCTGGAATTTGTTTTGTCTTTCTGCTTAGGGGAAGGCTATGGAAAGGTACTGGAAAAACTAGCTATTAATATAGTAGGCTACAGAGCCACAAAAATATGGGCAGAGAGTACAGAGAACATATAAAAGAAAAAAGGCAGAAACCAAACGGCATCATTCCCCACTTTTTTAGAGACTAACAAGACTCTGTCTTGTCTAGTCTCTACTCTACATTCAACCATACCTCTGGTTTATACAACTGGCTATCCCACTAGTTGTTACACAGATGCTAATTATAACTACAGTTACTATGAACATTTCTTTTATCTAGTTTCAGTTTGGTAAACATGAAGTGAGTGTACTGAAGATATTCAAGGTTCAGTAAGCTCTTTTGAGAGTTACTTGGTGTAGAATTTGAGTTTGCTTTCAAATTTCAACCAAATTTCTAAAAATATTTTTCATTCAGATTTTCATAAGAACAACAACTAGTGTTAATGATTTTGTGGCTAGTAGGAAATTAAGAGCTATTTTGTTTTGTCAACAGCCTTTAATATGATTAAACATGACATTTTGAATCACAGCTCCATGGGCACAGGCCCAATCTTTATCTTGGGGCAAAACTTACCAGGCCAGATTCTCAACTTTGACAAGTTGTCCTTATGAAGAGCTTTTGGATACATTTTGGACTAGAGTTACATGCAAATTTTAGGACCAAATTTGAATCACGGTTACCAACTGTACAGATAAGAGGTACAAAAAGAACAGTTTAAATCATATCATCTCAATTTGTATCAGTCTCTGTTTTCTGGCTGTCTATGGAGCAGACGTCTTCTTAACTCTGGAGCAGTGAATTCAAGGCTCTCTGCCAGCAGCTGTGGATTTGGTGAGGGTAGTCAGGACTTGGAATGACTCCTTTTACTTAGCTCGTAAGATTGCTGTCCCTTCATTCAACATAGACTCAGTCTCTAGGCTTGAATAGTTGCTAGTCTTCCTTCCTTCTAGATGACTTTGCTCAGTTCTAGATCTTTCATTGATATAATCAGTTCAGCTTTTGTGATGGTACATTTGATGGTAACACTTTTCTCATGGTTACCTGGTTCGTGGTTGTTACTGCATAACCTGTCTTTTGTTTGCCATCTCGCATGAAGCTGCTCTCATCTGCATACAGCTCCCAGGCTGTCACATCTTTCAGGTCTGCTCTGCTGGAATGGTCTGCAAACAGTCAGACTTAAATACATTATCAGTTAGTGCTGGGAACAGACATACTAGGATTGACAGCAAACGTTTTCAGAATAACATTATCCAGTTTCAGTAGCATGGCATATGGTCCATGTCTTCTATGTTCACAGAACAAACTTACAGTGGGTTGCATGCAACTGTTGGATATATCAATTCTTGGCTGCTGGTTGGATGCAGCAATTTTCAGTTGCTGACTGCCCTAGTTCTCCAGTTTCAGGATTCCTTTACATAATAGTAAAGAGTCCTTGGTCTTTTTACTCACAGGGATACAGGAGAAGGTCTTTTTCAAATTTAACGCAGTAAACCATCCTAAGATATTTGTTAACACAGGACTCTGCTTACTTATAGCATGGTTTAAGGGAGCCTAAAAACGGCTTCTTGGTCTTTGGGCTCGGCGTTTCCCTTTTGAGTGCATAGCAGAGCAAAGAGCGCTCGCTGCCTCCGCACGGCCGGGGACGGGCGCGGCCTCCGGGCATCCCCGCCCAGGAGCACCCCCGGCTCGCCCGCGCTCGGCCCGTGCTGCTGCTCACAGCGGCTCTCGGGTGTCCATAAAACAAGCTCGTTACTGTGGAAAGTGCGATAGGGCCGTTCCTGCTCTTACATCTCACACTCCCGGCCCGCTCTGGGCGGTCTTGAAGCTGAGGGCCCAGGGCAATGATGGGCGGGCGTGGCAGCTGCTGACCCATATCCATAGAGCAGAGGGGCGAAGCAAGCTGGCAGCTGATTGATTCGCTTCCTGGGACCGCTCCCCCGCGCATCTCCCGGCCGTCACCAGGGCAATGGCAGGAATCACCTCCGCCCCTCTCAGAGCGGCTGGTGCCCCGCTTCTCTCATGGGGGAGTGACCGCCCTGCTCGCGGAGCCGTCCCGGGAGTCCGGGAGTCCCCCTTGCCTTAAAATCTTGGAAAAAAACTTTTTACAGATGGAACATAGAAAGTGGGGGCTTCTCCCCCTTCCCTTACAATAGTGCGAACCGAGCTTTCTCGGCCGCTCCACAAAACTTGCTGGAAGCGAGGATCTCTCCCTCGCCTCCTACTAAGGAGCAGGCTGGACACCCAGCCGCTCCACAGACCTGTAGGAAGCGAGGATTTCTCACTCGCCTCCCACCAAGGAGCAGGCTGGGCACCCAGCCGCTCCACAAACCTGTAGGAGGTGGGAATCTCTCCCCAGCTTCCCACCAAGGAGCAGGCTGGGCACCCAGCCGCTCCACAAACCTGTAGGAAGTGGGAATCTCTCCCCAGCCTCCCACCAAGGAGCAGGCTGGACACCCAGCCGCTCCACAAACCTGTAGGAAGTGGAATCTCTCCCCAGCCTCCCACCAAGGAGCAGGCTGGACACCCAGCCGCTCCACAAACCTGTAGGAAGCAGGGCCCATCCCCCACCTCCTACCAAGAAGAAGACCAGGCCTCCCCCGGCCGCTCCATGCCCAGATGTCTCCAGGCCAGCTTTCAATTCAAAACTCGCATGTGCTAAACATGAAATAAACTTTCGCACTGTGATTTGCTTTTCTCTACCAGTGAACAATCTCAGCCGAGATCACACACCCAGCCTCCTCCCCACCAGCCGATCTCTGGGGCAGGTTGGAAAATCGGCAACAGGAAAAACTTGGAGAAATGATTTCAAAAGCAAATTTTCTCACCACCACGCCAGGTTGTCCTGGGATCGCTAACAATTACTGACTTTAAACAGATACACAATACATAAACAATACACACACATACAAACTACACACTACACAACGAAAAGAACCACCTTTATACTACCTCCTGTGGGATCTTGGAACCATGGTGTCTCGACCTCAGGCCCGTGGCAGGGAATTCTTTAGATTGCTGTCAGAAAGGAATTCCTTGCAGGATGTTTTTGGTCCAGAGGAAGGGTACCAGGTTCTCGTGTCCCTTCTGGGTGTGCCAAATAACTGTTGCCCTTTCCCCCAGCCTGGAAAAGAAACTCGAGATCATTTTAGCAAGGAGGTAATATAAAAGGGGATCTTTATTTTGAAGGTCTTCAGGAGCAGTTATGGAAAGGTGTCCATAAAAGCCCAGCCCCTCCAGGGGTGAGTACATATTTATAGTTTTTAGGAAATTAGCATAATTGATTAAGAGCACCAATAAAAGAGAACAGAGTGGCGATTCAATTCCCCCTCAGGTCCAGCCCCTTCCCTGGGGCCCACCTCAGCACTGCTGCACTCTGCTTATGAAAGAAGCTGTACCTCAGAGTTGTTCTCGGCCTTGGTTCCCAGGAAGAACTGGGGTGGACAGGGCCCAGCCCCTGGGGCTTGGAGCTCTAGATTTGTTTGTCTTTCTCTGCTTAGGGAAGGCTATGGAAGGTACTGGAAAAACTAGCTATTAATATAGTAGGCTACAGAGCCACAAAAATATGTGCAGAGAGTACAGAGAACATATAAAAGAAAAAAGGCAGAAACCAAACGGCATCATTTCCCCCTTTTTTAGAGACTAACAAGACTCTGTCTTGTCTAGTCTCTACTCTGCATTCAACCATACCTCTGGTTTATACAACTGGCTATCCCACTAGTTGTTACACAGATGCTAATTATAACTACAGTTACTATGAACATTTCTTTTATCTAGGTTCAGTTTAGTAACCATGAAGTGAGTGTACTGAAGATATTCAAGGTTCAGTAAGCTCTTTTGAGAGTTACTTGGTGTAGAATTTGAGTTTGCTTTCAAATTTCAACCAAATTTCTAAAAAAATTTTTCATTCAGATTTTCATAAGAACAACAACTAGTGTTAATGATTTTTTGGCTAGTAGGAAATTAAGAGCTATTTTGTTTTGTCAACAGCCTTTAATATGATTAAACATTACATTTGGAATCACAGCTCCATGGGCACGGGCCCAATCTTTATCTTGGGGCAAAACTTACCAGGCCAGATTCTCAACTTTGACAAGTTGTCCTTATGAAGAGCTTTTGGATACATTTTGGACTAGAGTTACATGCAAATTTTAGGACCAAATTTGAATCACGGTTACCAACTGTACAGATAAGAGGTACACAAGAACAGTTTAAATCATATCATCTCAATTTGTATCAGTCTCTGTTTTCTGGCTGTCTATGGAGCAGACGTCTTCTTAACTCTGGAGCAGTGAATTCAAGGCTCTCTGCCAGCAGCTTTGCATTTGGTGAGGGTAGTCAGGACTTGGAATGACTCTTTTTACTTAGCTTGTAAGATTACTGTCCCTTCATTCAACATAGACTCAGTCTCTAGGCTTGAATAGTTGCTAGTCTTCCTTCCTTCTAGATGACTTTGCTCAGTTCTAGATCTTTCATTGATATAATCAGTTCAGCTTTTGGTGATGGTACATTTGATGGTAACACTTTTCTCATGGTTACCTGGTTCGTGGTTGTTACTGCATAACCTGTCTTTTGTTTGCCATCTCGCATGAAGCTGCTCTCATCTGCATACAGCTCCCAGGCTGGTACATCTTTCAGGTCTGCTCTGCTGGAATAGGCTTCTTCCATGGTCTGCAAACAGTCAGACTTAAATACATTATCAGTTAGTGCTGGGAACAGACATACTAGGATTGACAGCAAACGTTTTCAGAATAACATTATCCAGTTCCAGTAGCATGGCATAGGGTCCATGTCTTCTATGTTCACAGAAGAAACTTACAGTGGGTTGCATGCAACTGTTGGATGTATCAATTCTTGGCTGCTAGTTGGATGCAGCAATTTTCAGTTGCTGACTGCCCTAGTTCTCCAGTTTCAGGATTATTTTACATAATAGTAAAGAGTCCTTGGTCTTTTTTACTCACAAGGATACAGGAGAAGGTCTTTTACAAATTTAACTCAGTAAACCATTCTAAGATATTTGTTAACACAGGACTCTGCTTACTTATAGCATAGTTTAAGGGAGCCTAAAAACGGCTGCTTATTCTTTGGGCTCGGTGTTTCCCTTTTGAGTGCTTACCAGAGCAGACAAAGAGCGCTCGCTGCCCTCGCACGGCCGGGGACGGGCGCGGCATGCGGGCACCCCCGCCCAGGGGCACCCCCGGCTCGCCCGCGCTCGGCCCGTGCTGCTGCTCACAGCGGCTCTCAGGTGTCCTTAAAACAAGCTCGTTACTGTGGAAAGTGCGATAGGGCCGTTCCTGCTCTTACATCTCACACTCCCGGCCCGCTCTGGGCGATGTGAGCAGGGCCAGGGCAGCGAGTAGTGCCCGGGCCGGTAGCCTGGCCCAGCGACCCCATATCCACGCCAGAGCAGGGCGGAAACAGCGCGGCAGCCCCGGTCCCGGTTCGCGTCCTGGGACCGCTCCCCCGCGCATCCCCCGGCCGTGACCAGGGCAATGGCAGGAATCACCTCCGCCCTTCTCAGAGCGGCTGGTGCCCCGCTTCTGTCACGGGGGAGTGACCGCCCTGCTCGCGGAGCCGTCCCGGAAGTCCGGGAGTCGCCCTTGCCTTAAAATCTTGGAAAAACTTTTTACAGATGGAACATAGAAAGTGGGGCTTCTCCCCCTTCCCTTACAATGGTGCGAACCGAGCTTTCTCGGCCGTTCCATAAAACTTGCTGGAAGCGAGGATCTCTCCCTCGCCTCCCACTAAGGAGCAGGCTGGACACCCAGCCTCTCCCTGTGAACCTGTAGAGGCGAGTTTCTCACTTTCGCCTCCCACTAAGGAGGAGCAGGCTGGACACCCAGCCTCTCCACAGACCTGTAGGAAGCGAGGATTTCTCACTCGCCTCCCACCAAGGAGCAGGCTGGGCACCCAGCCGCTCCACAAACCTGTAGGAAGTGGGAATCTCTCCCCAGCTTCCCACCAAGGAGCAGGCTGGGCACCCAGCCGCTCCACAAACCTGTAGGAAGTAGGAATCTCTCCCCAGCCTCCCACCAAGGAGCAGGCTGGACACCCAGCCGCTCCACAAACCTGTAGGAAGCGGGGCCCATCCCCCACCTCCTACCAAGAAGCAGACCAGGCCTCCCCCGGCCGCTCCATGCCCAGATGTCTCCAGGCCAGCTTTCAATTCAAAACTTGCATGTGCTAAACATGAAATAAACTTTAGCACTGTGATTTGCTTTTCTCTACCAGTGAACAATCTCAGCCGAGATCACACACCCGCCTCCTCCCCACCAGCCGATCTCTGGGGCAGGTTGGAAAATCGGCAACAGGAAAAACTTGGAGAAATGATTTCAAAAGCAAATTTTCTCACCACCACGCCAGGTTGTCCTGGGATCGCTAACAATTACTGACTTTAAACAGATACACAATACATAAACAATACACACACATACAAACTACACACTACACAACAAAAAGAACCACCTTTATACTACCTCCTGTGGGATCTTGGAACCATGGTGTCTCGACCTCAGGCCCGTGGCAGGGAATTCTTTAGATTGCTGTCAGAAAGGAATTCCTTGCAGGATGTTTTCGGTCCAGAGGAAGGGTACCAGGTTCTCGTGTCCCTTCTGGGTGTGCCAAATAACTGTTGCCTTTTCCCCCAGCCTGGAAAAGAAACTCGAGATCATTTTAGCAAGGAGGTAATATAAAAGGGGATCTTTATTTTGAAGGTCTTCAGGAGCAGTTATGGAAAGGTGTCCATAAAGCCCAGCCCCTCCAGGGGTGAGTACATATTTATAGCTTTTAGGAAATTAGCATAATTAAGAGCACCAATAAGGAGAACAAGTGGCGATTCAATTCCCCCTCAGGTCCAGCCCCTTCCCTGGAGCCCCCCTCTCAGCACTGGCTGCACTCTGCATATGAAAATGTACCTCAGAGTTGTTCTCGGCCTTGGTTCCCAGGAAGAACTGCGATAGGACAGGGCCTTGCAACCCCCTGGGGCTTGGAGCTCTGGAATTTGTTTTGTCTTTCTGCTTAGGGAAAGGCTATGGAAAGGTACTGGAAAAACTAGCTATTAATATAGTAGGCTACAGAGCCACAAAAATATGTGCAGAGAGTACAGAGAACATATAAAAGAAAAAAGGCAGAAACCAAGCGGCATCATTCCCCCCTTTTTTAGAGACTAACAAGACTCTGTCTTGTCTAGTCTCTACTCTACATTCAACCATACCTCTGGTTTATACAACTGGCTATCCCACTAGTTGTTACACAGATGCCAATTATAACTACAGTTACTATGAACATTTCTTTTATCTAGGTTCAGTTTGGTAACCATGAAGTGAGTGTACTGAAGATATTCAAGGTTCAGTTAGCTCTTTTTAGAGTTACTTGGTGTAGAATTTGAGTTTGCTTTCAAATTTCAACCAAATTTCTAAAAAAATTTTTCATTCAGATTTGCATAAGAACAACAACTAGTGTTAATGATTTTGTGGCTAGTAGAAAATTAAGAGCTATTTTGTTTTGTCAACAGCCTTTAATATGATTAAACATGACATTTGGAATCACAGCTCCATGGGCACAGGCCCAATCTTTATCTTGGGGCAAAACTTACCAGGCCAGATTCTCAACTTTGACAAGTTGTCCTTATGAAGAGCTTTTGGATTCATTTTGGACTAGAGTTACATGCAAATTTTAGGACCAAATTTGAATCACGGTTACCAACGGTACAGATAAGAGGTACAAAAGAACAGTTTAAATCATATCATCTCAATTTGTATCAGTCTCTGTTTTCTGGCTGTCTATGGAGCAGACGTCTTCTTAACTCTGGAGCAGTGAATTCAAGGCTCTCTGCCAGCAGCTTTGGATTTGGTGAGGGTAGTCAGGATTTGGAATGACTCTTTTGACTTAGCTCGTAAGATTACTGTCCCTTCATTCAACATAGACTCAGTCTCTAGGGCTTGAAAAGTTGCTAGTCTTCCTTCCTTCTAGATGACTTTGCATCAGTTCTAGATCTTTCATGATATAATCAGTTCAGCTTTTGTGATGGTACATTGATGCGTAAACTTTTCTCCAATTGGGGTTTAACCTGTTCGTGGTATGTTACTGCATTAACCTGTTCTTTTGTCCATCTCGCATGAAGCTGCTCTCATTCTGCATACAGCTCCCAGGCTGGCACAGCTTTCAGGTCTGCTCTGCTGGCAATAGGCTTCTTCCATGGTCTGCAAACAGTCAGACTTAAATACATTATCAGTTAGTGCTTGGGAACAGACATACAGGGATTGACAGCAAACGTTTTCAGAATAACATTATCCAGTTTCAGTAGCATGGCATAGGGTCCATGTCTTCTATGTTCACAGAACAAACTTACAGTGGGTTGCATGCAACTGTTGGATGTATCAATTCTTGGCTGCTTGTTGGATGCAGCAATTTTCAGTTGCTGACTGCCCTAGTTCTCCAGTTTCAGGATTATTTTACATAATAGTAAAGAGTCCTTGGTCTTTTTTACTCACAAGGATACAGGGAGAAGGTCTTTTACAAATTTAACTCAGTAAACCATTCTAAGATATTTGTTAACACAGGACTCTGCTTACTTATAGCATGGTTTAAGGGAGCCTAAAAACGGCTTCTTGTTCTTTGGGCTCGGTGTTTCCCTTTTGAGTGCTTACCAGAGCAGACAAAGAGCGCTCGCTTCCCTCGCACGGCCGGGGACGGGCGCGGCATGCGGGCACCCCCGCCCAGGGGCACCCCCGGCTCGCCCGCGCTCGGCCCGTGCTGCTGCTCACAGCGGCTCTCGGGTGTCCTTAAAACAAGCTCGTTACTGTGGAAAGTGCGATAGGGCCGTTCCTGCTCTTAGATCTCACACTCCCGGCCCGCTCTGGGCCGGTGCGGGCGGGCCCAGGAGCAGCGAGTGAGCCGGCCGTGCCGCGCAGCGGCGGCCCGCCTCAACGCCAGAGCAGGGCCGAAGCAGCCGCAGCGGCAGCCCCCGGTTCCCGGTTTCGGCTTCCTGGACCGCGCCCCCGCGCATCCCCCGGCCTGACCAGGGCAATGGCCAGGAATCACCTCCGCCCCTCTCAGAGCGCTGTGCCCCCCTTTGTCACGGGGGATTGACGCGCCCTGCCGCGGAGGCTTTTCCGGAAGGCGGGATCGCCCTTGCCTTAAAATCTTGGAAAAACTTTTTACAGATGGAACATAGAAAGTGGGGGCTTCTCCCCCTTCCCTTACAATGGTGCGAACCGAGCTTTCTCGGCCGTTCCACAAAACTTGCTGGAAGCGAGGATCTCTCCCTCTCCTCCCACTAAGGAGCAGGCTGGACACCCAGCCTCTCCACAGACCTGTAGGAAGCGAGGATTTCTCACTCGCCTCCCACCAAGGAGCAGGCTGGGCACCCAGCCGCTCCACAAACCCTGTAGGAAGTGGGAATCTCTCCCCAGCTTCCCACCAAGGAGCAAGCTGGGCACCCAGCCGCTCCACAAACCTGTAGGAAGTGGGAATCTCTCCCCAGCCTCCCACCAAGGAGCAGGCTGGACACCCCGCCGCTCCCCAAACCTGTAGGAAGTGGAATCTCTCCCCAGCCTCCCACCAAGGAGCAGGCTGGACACCCAGCCGCTCCACAAACCTGTAGGAAGCGGGGCCCATCCCCCACCTCCTACCAAGAAGCAGACCAGGCCTCCCCCGGCCGCTCCATGCCCAGATGTCTCCAGGCCAGCCTTCAATTCAAAACTCGCATGTGCTAAACATGAAATAAACTTTTGCACTGTGATTTGCTTTTCTCTACCAGTGAACAATCTCAGCCGAGATCACACACCCGCCTCCTCCCCACCAGCCGATCTCTGGGGCAGGTTGGAAAATCGGCAACAGGAAAAACTTGGAGAAATGATTTCAAACGCAAATTTTCTCACCACCACGCCAGGTTGTCCTGGGATCGCTAACAATTACTGACTTTAAACAGATACACAATACATAACCAATACACACACATACAAACTACCCACTACACAACGAAAAGAACCACCTTTATACTACCTCCTGTGGGATCTTGGAACCATGGTGTCTCGACCTCAGGCCCGTAGCAGGGAATTCTTTAGATTGCTGTCAGAAAGGAATTCCTTGCAGGATGTTTTCGGTCCAGAGGAAGGGTACCAGGTTCTCGTGTCCCTTCTGGGTGTGCCAAATAACTGTTGCCTTTTCCCCAGCCTGGAAAAGAAACTCGAGATCTTTTTAGCAAGGAGGTAATATAAAAGGGGATCTTTATTTTGAAGGTCTTCAGGAGCAGTTATGGAAAGGTGTCCATAAAAGCCCAGCCCCTCCAGGGGTGAGTACATATTCATAGCTTTTAGGAAATTAGCATAATTGATTAAGAGCACCAATAAGGAGAACAAGTGGCGATTCAATTCCCCCTCAGGTCCAGCCCCTTCCCTGGAGCC
>JAVTVJ010004774.1:0-24827 GCA_034509425.1 Eopsaltria australis | reverse complement strand
AATGGTGAAAAATTGTGAAAAAGTCAGGGAAAATCGTGGAAATGGTGAAAATTTGCGGGGAATCGTGGAAAAGGCGGCGGGGAAAGGGAGGCAAAGGCGTTTTTTGGCTCCCGGTCGCGGCCGGGCCGCTCCCAGCGCTCGGGGCCGCTCTGAGTCACCCCCGGTCCCCCCCGGGGCCCCCCCGGTCCCCCCGCCCCGCTCTGAGTCACCGAGCGGAGCCTTCCAGAACCTTCCGAGCGCCGGGTGGCCCCTGGGGGACACCCCCGGGAGCGGGGACAGCCCTGGTGGCACCGGGAGACCCCGAGGTGGCACCGGGACAGCCCCAGGTGGCACCGGGACAGCCCCAGGTGGCACCGGGACAGCCCCAGGTGGCACCGGGCAGCGCCCCCCCCCCGCCCCGTCCCCATCCCCCCCCGGAGGTGCCCCCACCCCGCTGGGGACACTCGGGGTGTCCCCGTGGTCGCTGTTTGTCCCCAGGTGTGACAATCCCCGTGTCCCCTCCCCCCCCCCCGCTCCGTGCTGTCCCCTCAGGGTCCCCTCCCCTTTTTTGGGGACAGAAAAACCCCCAAAAAAATCCCTAAAAACGGAGAAATCTCCTCAAAACTCCAGGAGCTGATCTGGGCTGGGGGGGGGGAGGTGGCGCAGGTGACAAGGGACAGGTGACGAGGGACAAGGGACAGGTGACGAGGGACAAGGGACAGGCGACATTCCCACGGTGCCCCGCCCTTCCCATCCCCTCCCCCACCAGCTCCGGAATTCCCGCAAATCCCAAAAAAACCGCGGGGTCGGGGCTGCCCCTTGGGGACCCCGGGGACACCCTGGGGACACCCTGGGGACATCGGGGGTGTCCCCAAAGTGTCCCCGAGGCGGGGCTGGAGCCCGGGGGGGGGGGAAGGGAGGGGGAGGGGCGGAGCTTCGGGCTGTCCCCAATGTCCACTCCAGTGTCCACCCCGATGTCCTGGGGGTGTCCCCGCTGTCCCCCCCGCTGTCCCCCCCGCTGTCCCCGTGTCCCACCGTGTCCCCTCCGTCCCCTCCAGGCTGGGAGGTGACACCGGAGCCGCCGCGAGGTTCCCGAGCGAGGGCCGAGGATTCCAGGGGCGCGTCCGGCCGGGGCCGGGACCCCACAAAGGTCAGCGGGGCCGGGCGGCCCCTCCGGACCCCGTGTCCACCCCCAGACCCCGTGTCCACCCCCAGACCCCGTGTCCACCCCCAGACCCCGTGTCCACCCCCAGACCCCGTGTCCACCCCCTGACCCTGTGTCCACCCCCAGACCCCGCGTCCACCCCCAGACCCCGCGTCACCCCCAGTACCGCGGTCCACCCCAGACCCCTTGCCCCGACCCGTGTCCACCCCCAGACCCCGTGTTCCACCCCTGACCCTGTGTCCACCCCCAACCGTGTCACCCCAGACCCCGTGTCCGACCCCTGACCCCGTGTCCACCCCCAGACCCCGTGTCTGACCCCTCTTTGGACCCCAGACCCGGTGTCCGGCCACTCCCTTGACCCCAGATCCTGTGTCCAGCCCCTCCCTGACCACTGACCCCAACCCCATGTCCAGCCCCTCCCTGACCCCCAGCCCCGTGTCCAGCCCCGTGTCCATCCCCCCTGACCGCTGACCGCTGCCGTGTCCTGGCGCAGATGGACACTGAGGAGGACACGCGCGAGATCCTCCTGCCCAGCTGGGAGGGCAGCGGCTCCCACGGCATCACCATCGCCCAGACTGACCACGGCGTCTTCGTCCGGCGCGTCCAGCACAACTCTCCGGCCGCCCGCATGGGCGTGGTCAAGGAAGGTGGGGACACCCGGGGGGCTCTGGGGACACCGGGGACGGCCCGGTGCCGTTTCCTCCTCTGTCCCTGCGGGTGGTGACCCCGCGGTTCTTGCCCAAATCTGGGGGTTTTGGGGTTAAAATGGGGTTTTGGGGACCTTGGGGACATCCTGGTGGCATCTCGGGGCGTTTCCTCCTCTGTCCCTTTGGGGGTCAAGAGCTGGGGGTCCAAATCTTGCCTAAACTTGGGGTTTTTGGGGTTAAAATTGGATTTTGGGGACATTCAAGACGTTCTGGTGACACTTTGGTCATTTCCTCCTTTGTCCCTGCGGGCAGTGACCCTGCGGCCACTGGCGGTGGGGACAGGGGGGTCACTCGTGGTGGGGACAGGTGAAAAATGGTGGAAAAATCGTGGAAAATAGTGGGAAAATGGTGAAAAAATTGTGGAAAAATGTGGAAAAAATGTCACTCGTGGTGGGGACAGGGGGGGTCACTCACGGTGGGGACAGGGCTGTCCCTGGCGGTGGGGACAGGGCTGTCCCTGGCGGTGTCCCCACCCTGACCGCGCTGTCCCCGCGCTGTCCCCAGGGGATCAGATCGTCAGTGCCACCGTGTACTTCGACAAGCTGCAGTCGGGGGAGGCGGCGCAGCTGCTGCAGAGCATGGGCCAGCACACGCTGGGGCTGCGGCTGCAGCGCCGCGGGGACCGGTCACCGCTGGCCGGACACGGCCCCGGACACGGCCCCGGACACGAGGCCTTGGTGCCCGGCAGCCCCGAGGTCATGCTGGTGAGTGGGGGATGGGGGGGATGAGGATGGGGAGGAAGGATGAGGATGGGATGAGGGGGAGGATGAGGATGAGGATGGGGAGGGGGAGAAAGATGAGGGAGAGGATGGGGGAAGATGGGGAGGGGGAGAACAATGAGGCTGAAGATGAAGATGATGAGGAGGATGAGGATGGGGAGGAAGGATGAGGAAGATGAGGAGGGGAGGATGAAGGTGAGGAGGAGGAGGATGAAGATGAGGAGGATGAGGATAAGGATGAAGATGAGGATGGGGGAGGATGGAGATGATGACGACAAGGAGGAGGAGGGCGAAGATGAAGATGGGAATGAGAATGAGGACAGTGAGGAAGATGAGGACGAAGATGAGGATAAGGATGAG
Organism: Eopsaltria australis; assembly: GCA_034509425.1. NCBI lineage: Eukaryota > Metazoa > Chordata > Aves > Passeriformes > Petroicidae > Eopsaltria > Eopsaltria australis. The sequence continues at coordinate 21,897 of JAVTVJ010004774.1, read as the reverse complement.
GAGGAGGATGAGGATCAAGATCAGGATGAGGATGAGGACGAGGACAGGGAGGAAGCAGCAGCGTCCCGGCACTCACCGCTGTCCCCTGCTGTCCCCTGCTGTCCCCAGAGCGGCGATGACGAGGAGTACCGGCGCATCTACACCACCAAGATCAAACCGCGGCTCCGGTCCGAGGAGGGGCCGGACGCCGAGGCCGGGGGGACGCAGAGCCGGACGATCACGGTCACCCGCAAGGTCACCGCCTACACCGTGGACGTCACCAGCCACGACGGCGACCTCGGCGGCACCGGCGGCCCCGAGTTCGGCCTCGAGCTGGGGACGACGTCCGGCGCCGACGTCCGAGCGGGGCTGGGGGACCTGCCCGGGACACCTGGGGGGTTCCACCTGCCCGAGAGCCAAATTCCTGCTGGAGAAACTGGAAAATCCGTCCCGGGCTGGAAGGGCCCCGGCGCCTTCCCGGGGTCGCCGCGGATCGAGGCCAACGGACAGTTCGGGGAGCTGGACGGGCGTGGACTGGACGGGAAGGGTCACCTCGTGTCCGGCGCGGCTCCGTGGCCGCAGGGAGAGGTCGCCGTCTCCTCGCCGACCGTGGACGTGGGGAAAATCAAGATCCCGGCGCTAAAAATCCCCAAATTCGGGTTCCAGGCCGGCGGTGACGCTCCGGCCCCGCAAGTGGACGCTGGGATGGACATCACCTCCTCGGCCGGACTGGACATTTCATCTCCGTCCATCCCGGCGCCGCAGGTGGACGTGGCGGTCAAAGGGGCCACCAAGGTCCCCTGCCCTCCGCTGGACGTCCCCGGCGTGGAGGTCCCGGCCCCGGACGGCGCCAAGGGCAAAGTCAAAATCCCGCACTTGAGCTTCCCCAAATTCACCGCCCAAGGGGACGGTGCCACCATCGAGGTCCCCAAGGGCGTGGCCGTCCCCGAGGTGGCCACAGAAGGAGAATGGAAAGGCCCCACCTTCAAGAAGGCGGAAACGCCCCAAATTTCGCTGTCGGACGTGAACCTGAACCTGAGGGGACCCCGAGGGGACGGCGACGTCAAAGGACTCGGCCCCAAGGGGCTCCAGGTGGACGTGAAGGGCCCCGAGGTGGAAGTGACCGGTCCGAAGGGTGGCCTGAAGGGCGTGGAGATGGACGTTGACCTGAAGGGGTTGAAGGGAGGAGTGGACGTGTCCGTGCCGGGCGTGGGGGGAGAATTGAGGGGGCCTCAACTGGACCTTAAAGGGCCCCAGATCGGCGTGGAGGTGCCCAGAGTGGACATCAAAGGCCCCGCGGTGACAATGCCCGAGGTGGCCGTCAAGACCCCCCAAATCTCCGTGCCCGACGTTGACCTGAAACTCAAAGGGCCCGAAGTCAAGGCAGATTTGGGCGTTTCTGCCCCAAAACTGGAAGGGGAGGTGAAGATCCCTGGACTGGACATCAAAGGCCCCAAAATCGAGGTTGGGAGCCCCGGAATGGAGGCCCAGAGCCCCGAGGGGAAGCTGAAGTTCCCTAAACTGAAAATGCCCAAATTTGGGGTGAAGGGGGAGACCCCCAGCGTGGACGTGACCCTTCCCAAAGCCGGGGTGGACGTGTCCGGCCCCAAGGTGGACGTCAGTGTCCCCAGCATGGACATCAAGGGCCCCAAAGTGGACATTGAGGCACCCGAGGTGGACGTTCACGGCCCCGAGGGAAAGTTCAAGATGCCCAAATTCAAAATGCCCAAATTTGGGATGCCCGGGGTCAAGGCAGAAGGGCCCGAGGTGGACGTGAACCTCCCCAAAGGCGGCGTGGAGGTGTCCGGCCCCAAGGTGGACGTTGAGGCGCCGAGTTTGGACATCCAGGTGCCCGAAATTCACCTCAAGGGCCCCAAAATCTCCGCCCCGGACGTCGACCTGACCCTGAACGGCGCCAAGGCCAGCGGCGACCTGGACGTGTCCGTGCCCGGCCTGAAGGGCCCCGGACTGGACATCAAAGGCCCCAAAGTCGAGGTGGAAGCGCCGGATTTGGACGTCCAAGGCCCCGAGGGGAAACTGAAATTCCCCAAACTGAAAATGCCCAAATTTGGGGTGAAGGGAGAGACCCCCGAGCTCGAGGTGACCCTTCCCAAGGGCAAAGTGGACGTTTCGGGTCCCGGCGTGGCCGTCGAGGTCCCCGGCGTGGAGCTGAAGGGCCCCAAGGTGAAGGTGCCTGAGGTGGGCATCAAAACCCCGCAGATCTCCATGCCCGACATCGACCTCAACCTCAAAGGGCCCAAGGTCAAGGGTGACATCGATGTCTCTGTCCCCAAGCTCGAGGGTGACCTCAAAGCCCCCGAAATTGAACTCAAGGGCCCCAAAGTGGACATTGAAGCACCAGACATGGACATTCACGGCCCTGAGGGGAAATTCAAGATGCCCAAATTCAAAATGCCCAAATTTGGGATGCCCGGGGTCAAGGCTGAAGGTCCCGAGGTGGACGTGAACCTCCCGACAGGAAACCTGGAGGTGTCCGGCCCCAAGGTGGACATTGAAGTCCCCGGAGTGGATGTGGAAGGGCCGGAGGTCAAAGGGAAAGGGCTGAAATTCAGAATGCCCGAACTCAACGTCCAGACCCCAAAAATCTCCATGCCGGACGTTGACCTGGGCTTGAAGGCCCCGAAACTGAAGGGGGACGCCGGAATTTCCGGGCTGAAGGGCCCCAAAATCGACGTGAAAGGCCCCAAGTTGGATGTGGAAAGTCCAAAAATCGACGTGAAAGGTCCCAAAATCGACGTGAAAAGCCCCAAGTTGGATGTGGAAGGTCCCAAGTTGGATGTGGAAGGTCCCAAGTTGGACGTGGACGTGCCTGAGGTGGACTTGGAATGTCCGGAAGGGAAAGTGAAAGGCCCCAAGTTCAAGATGCCCAAACTCAACATCAAATCCCCCAAAATCTCGGTGCCGGACGTGGATCTGAACCTGAAGGGACACAAAGTGAAGGGAGAGGTGGACGTGTCCCTGCCCAAGGTCGAAGGTGACCTCAAGGGGCCGAAGGTGGACGTGGAGGTCCCGGACGTCCACCTGGAGGGTCCGGAGGCCAAACTGAAAATGCCCAAAATGAAATTGCCTCATTTCAACGTGTCCGGCCCCAAATTGGAGGGGGCCGAGGTGGACGTGACCCTGCCCAAGGGAGAGGTGGACGTGTCCGGGCCGGAGGTGGACATTGAGGGTCCAGAGCTGGACGTTGGAGGAGTGGAAGGGAAGTGGAAAGGCCCCAAATTCCGGATGCCCAAACTCAACATCAAATCCCCCAAAATCTCGATGCCGGACGTGGACCTGAACCTGAAGGGACCCAAGGTGAAGGGAGAGGTGGACGTGTCCCTGCCCAAGCTGGAAGGGGAGGTGAAAGCTCCAGAGGTGGACATTAAAGGGCCGAAAGTGGACGTTGAGGTGCCCGGCGTGGATTTGGAGGGTCCCGAGGGGAAGATCAAAGGCCCCAAGTTCAAGATGCCCGAGATGCACATCAAGACCCAGAAGATCTCGATGCCCGACGTGGACATCAACCTGAAGGGCCCCAAGGTCAAGGGTGGTGTGGACGTGTCCCTCCCAAAGGTCGAGGGTGACCTGAAGGGACCTGAACTGGACATCAAAGGCCCCAAAGTGGACATTGAAGCACCAGATGTGGACATTCACGGCCCTGAGGGGAAATTCAAGATGCCCAAATTCAAGATGCCCAAATTTGGGATGCCCGGGGTCAAGGCAGAAGGTCCCGAGGTGGACGTGAACCTCCCAACAGGAAACTTGGATGTGTCCGGCCCCAAGGTGGACATTGAAGGTCCAGAGGTGGACGTGGAGCTGCCCGAGGGGAAGGTGAAAGGTCCCAAGTTCAAGATGCCCGAGATGCATTTTAAGACCCCCAAAATCTCCATGCCCGACATCGACCTGAACCTGAAAGGCCCCAAGATCAAAGGGGACGTTGATGTCTCTGTCCCCAAGCTGGAAGGTGACCTCAAAGGTCCTGAAATTGACATCAAAGGCCCCAAAGTGGACATTGAGGCCCCTGACGTGGACATTCACGGCCCTGAGGGGAAATTCAAGATGCCCAAATTCAAAATGCCCAAATTTGGGATGAAGGGAGAAGTGCCTGATGTGGACGTGAACCTCCCGAAAGGAGACCTGGAGGTGTCCGGCCCCAAGGTGGACATTGAATGTCCAGAGGTGGACGTGGATCTCCCAGAAGGAAAGATCAAGGGCCCCAAGTTCAAGATGCCCGAGATGCATTTTAAGACCCCCAAAATCTCCATGCCCGACATCGACCTGAACCTGAAAGGCCCCAAGATCAAAGGGGACGTTGATGTGTCCGTCCCCAAGCTGGAAGGGGATCTGAAAGGCCCCGAAATTGACATCAAAGGCCCCAAAGTCGACGTTGACCTCCCCGATGTGGAGCTGGAAGGTCCCGAGGGGAAGATCAAAGGCCCCAAGTTCAAGATGCCCGAGATGCACATCAAGGCCCCCAAAATCTCCATGCCCGATGTTGACTTCAACCTCAAAGGTCCCAAGGTCAAGGGTGACATCGATGTTTCTGTCCCCAAGCTCGAGGGTGACCTCAAGGCCCCCGAAATTGAACTCAAGGGCCCCAAAGTGGACATTGAAGCCCCCGACGTGGACATTCAAGGTCCAGAGGGAAAATTCAAGATGCCCAAATTCAAAATGCCCAAATTTGGGATGCCCGGGGTCAAGGCAGAAGGTCCCGAGGTGGACGTGAACCTCCCAACAGGAAACCTGGATGTGTCCGGCCCCAAGGTGGACATTGAATGTCCAGATGTGGATGTGGAGCTGCCCGAGGGGAAGGTGAAAGGTCCCAAGTTCAAGATGCCCGAGATGCATTTTAAGACTCCCAAGATCTCCATGCCCGACATCGACCTGAACCTGAAAGGCCCCAAGATCAAAGGGGACGTCGATGTCTCTGTCCCCAAGCTGGAAGGGGACATCAAGGGTCCTGAACTGGACATCAAGGGCCCCAAAGTGGACATTGATGTGCCAGACGTGGACATTCACGGCCCTGAGGGAAAATTTAAGATGCCCAAGTTCAAAATGCCCAAATTTGGGATGAAGGGAGAAGCGCCCGAGGTGGACGTGAACCTCCCGACAGGAGACCTGGATGTGTCCGGCCCCAAGGTGGACATTGAAGGTCCAGAGGTGGACGTGGAGCTGCCCGAGGGGAAGGTGAAAGGTCCCAAGTTCAAGATGCCCGAGATGAACATCAAGGCCCCCAAGATCTCCATGCCCGACATCGACCTGAACCTGAAGGGCCCGAAGGTCAAGGGCGGTGTCGATGTCACCGTCCCCAAATTGGAGGGCGACCTGAAAGCTCCAGATGTGAATATTAAAGGCCCAAAGTTGGACGTGGACGTTCCTGGCGTGGACGTGGAAGGTCCTCAGGGAAAGTGGAAGGGACCCAAGCTGAAGATGCCCGAGGTGAACATCAAGGCACCGAAATTTTCCCTGCCTGATGTCGACCTGAACCTGAAAGGTCCCAAACTGAAGGGAGATGTGGACGTGACAGCCCTGAAAGTCGAAGGTGACGTGAAAGTGCCGGATCTGGAGTTGAAAGGACCCAAAGTGGATGTGGAGGTCCCCGATGTGGAGCTGGAGGGTCCCGAGGGGAAGATCAAAGGCCCCAAGTTCAAGATGCCCGAGATGCACATCAAGGCCCCCAAAATTTCCATGCCCGACTTTGATCTCAACCTGAAAGGCCCCAAACTGAAGGGGGACGTCGATGTCTCTGTTCCAAAGCTCGAGGGCGATTTGAAGGCCCCAGACATCGACATCAAAGGCCCCAAAGTCAACGTTGACCTCCCCGATGTGGAGCTGGAAGCTCCTGAGGGGAAGATCAAAGGCCCCAAGTTCAAGATGCCCGAGATGAACATCAAGGCCCCCAAAATCTCCATGCCTGACTTTGATCTGAGCCTGAAGGGCCCCAAGGTCAAAGGAGACGTGGACGTGTCTGTGCCGAAAATCGAGGGAGATTTGAAGGCACCGGACGTTGACATCAAAGGCCCCAAAGTCAACGTTGACCTCCCCGACGTGGACCTGGAGTGTCCGGAAGCGAAGCTGAAGGGCCCCAAGTTCAAGATGCCCGAAATGCACTTCAAAACCCCCAAAATCTCCATGCCCGACATCGACCTCAACCTCAAGGGCCCCAAACTCAAGGGGGACGTGGACATTTCTGCCCCAAAACTGGAGGGTGACCTGAAGGGTCCTGAACTGGACATCAAAGGTCCCAAAGTGGACATCGAAGCTCCTGACGTGGACATCGATCTCCCGGAGGGGAAGGTGAAGGGCCCCAAGTTCAAGATGCCAGAGATGCACTTCAAGGCCCCCAAAATCTCCATGCCCGACTTTGATCTCAACCTCAAAGGCCCCAAAGTCAAGGGTGACGTTGATGTGTCCCTGCCCAAGCTCGAAGGGGACCTGAAAGGGCCGGAGGTGTCGCTGAAAGGTCCGAAAGTGGACGTGGAGGTGCCGGACGTGGAGCTGGAATGTCCAGAAGGGAAGATCAAAGGTCCCAAGTTCAAGATGCCCGAGATGCACATCAAGGCCCCCAAAATCTCCATGCCCGACTTCGATCTCAACCTGAAAGGACCCAAATTGAAGGGGGACGTCGATGTCTCTGTCCCCAAAGTGGAAGGTGACCTCAAGGGTCCCGAAATCGACATCAAAGGCCCCAAAGTCGATGTCGACCTCCCCGATGTGGAGCTGGAGTGTCCAGAAGGGAAGATCAAAGGCCCCAAGTTCAAGATGCCCGAGATGCACATCAAGGCCCCCAAAATCTCCATGCCCGACATCGACCTCAACCTCAAAGGCCCCAAACTGAAGGGGGACGTCAATGTCTCTGTTCCAAAGCTCGAGGGCGATTTGAAGGCCCCAGACATCGACATCAAAGGCCCCAAAGTCAATGTGGACCTCCCCGATGTGGAGCTGGAAGCTCCTGAAGGGAAACTGAAGGGCCCCAAGTTCAAGATGCCTGAGATGAACATCAAGGCCCCCAAAATCTCCATGCCCGACGTTGACTTCAACCTGAAGGGCCCCAAGATCAAAGGGGACGTTGACGTTTCTGTCCCCAAACTGGAAGGGGACATCAAGGTCCCCGAAATTGACCTGAAGGGCCCCAAAGTGGACATTGAGGCCCCTGACGTTGACATTCACGGCCCTGAGGGGAAATTCAAGATGCCCAAGTTCAAAATGCCCAAATTTGGGATGAAGGGAGAAGTGCCTGATGTGGACGTGAACCTCCCGAAAGGAAACCTGGATGTGTCCGGCCCCAAGGTGGACATTGAATGTCCAGAGGTGGATGTGGAGCTGCCCGAGGGGAAGGTGAAAGGTCCCAAGTTCAAGATGCCCGAGATGCATTTTAAGACTCCCAAGATCTCCATGCCCGACATCGACCTCAACCTGAAAGGCCCCAAGATCAAAGGTGACGTCGATGTCTCTGTCCCCAAGCTTGAAGGGGACCTCAAAGGTCCTGAAATTGATATCAAAGGCCCCAAAGTCGATGTTGACCTCCCCGATGTGGAGCTGGAAGGTCCCGAGGGGAAGATCAAAGGCCCCAAGTTCAAGATGCCCGAGATGCACATCAAGGCCCCCAAGTTCTCCATGCCCGACGTCGACTTCAACCTCAAAGGTCCCAAGGTCAAGGGTGACATCGATGTTTCTGTCCCGAAACTGGAGGGTGACCTGAAGGGTCCTGAACTGGACATTAAGGGCCCCAAAGTGGACATTGAAGCACCAGACGTGGACATTCACGGCCCTGAAGGCAAAATAAAGTTCCCCAAGTTCAAGATGCCCAAATTTGGGATGCCTGGGGTCAAGGCAGAAGGTCCCGAGGTGGACGTGAACCTCCCAAAAGGAAACCTGGAGGTGTCCGGCCCCAAGGTGGACATTGAATGTCCAGATGTGGACGTGGAGCTGCCCGAGGGGAAGATCAAGGGCCCCAAGTTCAAGATGCCCGAGATGCACATCAAGGCCCCCAAAATCTCCATGCCCGACATCGACCTCAACCTCAAAGGCCCCAAAGTGAAGGGGGACGTCGATGTCTCCGTTCCAAAGCTCGAGGGAGACCTGAAAGGGCCCGAAATCGACGTCAAGGGACCCAAAGTCAATGTTGATCTCCCGGATGTGGAGCTGGAAGGTCCCGAGGGGAAGATCAAAGGCCCCAAGTTCAAGATGCCCGAGATGCACATCAAGGCCCCCAAGTTCTCCATGCCCGATGTTGACTTTGGCCTGAAGGGCCCCAAAGTGAAAGGGGACGTGGATGTGTCAGTTCCAAAACTGGAAGGTGACCTCAAGGCCCCCGAAATCGACATCAAAGGCCCCAAAGTGGACATTGAGGCCCCTGACGTTGACATTCATGGCCCTGAAGGCAAAATAAAATTCCCCAAGTTCAAGATGCCCAAATTTGGGGTCCCCGGTTTCAAAGCAGAGGGACCAGAGGTGGATGTGAACCTCCCAACGGGAAACCTGGATGTGTCCGGCCCCAAGGTGGACATTGAAGGTCCAGAGGTGGACGTTGATCTCCCAGAAGGAAAGATCAAAGGCCCCAAGTTCAAGATGCCCGAGATGCACATCAAGGCCCCCAAGATCTCCATGCCTGACGTAGACTTCAACCTGAAAGGCCCCAAACTGAAGGGGGACGTCGATGTCTCCGTTCCAAATCTCGAGGGGGACCTGAAAGGTCCTGAACTGGACATCAAAGGCCCCAAAGTCAATGTTGACCTTCCTGACATTGACTTGGAAGCTCCGGAGGGGAAGATCAAGGGCCCCAAGTTCAAGATGCCTGAGATGCATTTTAAGGCCCCCAAAATCTCCATGCCTGACGTCGACTTCAACCTGAAAGGCCCCAAGATCAAGGGGGACATCGATGTGTCCGTCCCCAAGCTGGAAGGGGATCTGAAAGGCCCCGAAATCGACATCAAAGGCCCCAAAGTCAACGTTGACCTCCCCGATGTGGAGTTGGAAGGTCCCGAGGGGAAGATCAAAGGCCCCAAGTTCAAGATGCCCGAGATGCACATCAAGGCCCCCAAGTTCTCCATGCCTGACGTTGACTTCAATCTCAAAGGCCCCAAGGTCAAGGGTGACATCGATGTTTCTGTCCCGAAACTGGAGGGTGACCTGAAGGGTCCTGAACTGGACATCAAAGGCCCCAAAGTGGACATTGAAGCCCCCGACGTGGACATCCACGGCCCAGAAGGGAAAATCAAAATGCCCAAGTTCAAGATGCCCAAATTCGGATTTTCCGGGCCCAAAGTGGAAGGTCCCGAGGTGGACGTGAACCTCCCCGAGGCCGAGGTCAACATTTCGGGTCCCAAGGTCGACGTTTCCGTCCCCGACCTGGACATCGAAGGCCCCGAGGGGAAGATCAAAAGCCCCAAGTTCAAGAAGCCAGAGCTGCAGTTCAACGTCCCCAAGATCTCCATGCCCGACATTGACCTCAACCTGAAAGGCCCCAAGATCAAAGGTGACATCGACGCTTCTCTTCCCAAGGTCGAGGGCGAGCTGAAAGGCCCCAAACTGGACATCAAAGGGCCGGAGCTGGAGCTGGAAGGGCCCAAAGTTGATCTGGAAGGAAAAGGTAAAAAATCCCGGTTTAAACTCCGCAAGTTCGGCTTTTCCGGCCCAAAAGTTCAAAGCCCCGAGGTGGATTTGAAGCTGAAGAAACCCGAGGTGGAGCTGTCCGGCCCCAAAGTCGAGGTCCAGGCTCCGGATTTGGACATCCAGGCCAAGTCCAAGGGCTCCAAGTTCAAAATGCCTTTTTTGAACATTTCTTCCCCCAAAGTCTCGATGCCGGACGTGGAGCTGAACCTGAAGGGGCACAAGATGAAAGGCGAGTTCGACCTGTCCACCCCCAAGCTGGAAGGGGAGCTGAAGGGTCCTGATGTGGACATCAAGGGCCCCAAGGTCAACATCGAAGCGCCCGACGTCGACGTTCACGGCCCAGAGGGCAAAATCAAAATGCCCAAGTTCAAAATGCCCAAATTTGGTGTTCCTGGGTTTAAAGGGGAGGGGCCGGAGGTGGACGTGAGCCTGCCCACAGGAGAACTGGACGTGTCCGGTCCTAAAGTGGACATTGAAGGTCCGGAGCTGGACATTGAGGGGCCGGAGGGGAAGATCAAAGGCCCCAAGTTCAAGATGCCTGAGATGAACATCAAGGCCCCCAAGATCTCCATGCCCGACATCGACCTCAACCTGAAAGGACCCAAGGTCAAGGGGGACGTGGACGTGTCCCTGCCCCAGGTGGACCTGAAAGGACCCAAGGTGGACGTGGAAGTTCCCGACCTCGACGTGGAGGGTCCGAAAGGGAAAATCAAAGGCCCCAAATTCAAAATGCCCGAGATGAACATCAAAGCTCCCAACATCTCCATGCCCGACCTGGACCTCAACCTGAAAGGACCCAAGGTCAAAGGGGGGGTGGACGTTGATGTGTCCGCACCAAAAATCGAAGGGGACCTGAGCTTGCCGGACGTTGACATCAAAGGCCCCAAAGTGGACATTGAGGGTCCAGAGCTGGACATTGAAGGGCCAGAGGGGAAGATCAAAGGCCCCAAGTTCAAGATGCCCGAGATGCACATCAAGGCCCCCAAAATCTCCATGCCCGACGTTGACTTCAACCTCAAAGGTCCCAAGGTCAAAGGTGACATCGATGTTTCAGCTCCAAAGCTGGAAGGTCCTGAACTGGACATTAAGGGCCCCAAAGTGGACATTGATGTGCCAGACGTGGACATTCACGGCCCTGAGGGGAAATTCAAGATGCCCAAGTTCAAAATGCCCAAATTTGGGATGAAGGGAGAAGCGCCCGAGGTGGACGTGAACCTCCCGTCAGGAAACCTGGATGTGTCGGGCCCCAAGGTGGACATTGAAGGTCCAGAGGTGGACGTGGAGCTGCCCGAGGGGAAGGTGAAAGGTCCCAAGTTCAAGATGCCCGAGATGCATTTTAAGACCCCCAAAATCTCCATGCCCGACATTGACCTCAACCTGAAAGGCCCCAAAGTGAAGGGAGACGTTGATGTTTCCCTCCCCAAAGTGGAAGGGGACCTCAAAGGTCCTGAAATTGACATCAAAGGCCCCAAAGTCAATGTGGACCTCCCTGATGTGGAGTTGGAAGGTCCCGAGGGGAAGATCAAAGGCCCCAAGTTCAAGATGCCCGAAATGCACATCAAGGCCCCCAAGATCTCCATGCCCGACTTTGATCTCAACCTCAAAGGCCCCAAGGTCAAGGGAGACGTGGACGTGTCCCTGCCCAAGCTCGAAGGGGACCTGAAAGGGCCGAAGGTGGACGTGAAAGGCCCCGAATTCGATGTTTCTGCGCCTGATGTTGAAATCGAGGGTCCAGAAGGGAAGATCAAAGGCCCCAAGTTCAAAATGCCCGAGATGCACATCAAGGCCCCCAAAATCTCCATGCCTGACATCGACCTCAACCTGAAAGGCCCCAAATTGAAGGGAGATGTGGACGTGTCCCTTCCAAAGCTCGAGGGAGACCTGAAAGGGCCCGAAATCGACATCAAAGGCCCCAAAGTTGATGTGGACCTCCCCGATGTGGAGTTGGAAGGTCCCGAGGGGAAACTGAAGGGCCCCAAGTTCAAGATGCCCGAGATGCACATCAAGGCCCCCAAAATCTCCATGCCCGATGTCGACTTCAACCTTAAAGGCCCCAAAATCAAAGGTGATGTCGATGTGTCAGTTCCAAAACTGGAAGGGGACATCAAAGGTCCTGAAATTGACCTGAAGGGCCCCAAAGTGGACATTGAGGCCCCTGACGTTGACATTCACGGCCCTGAGGGGAAATTCAAGATGCCCAAGTTCAAGATGCCCAAATTTGGGATGAAGGGAGAAGCGCCCGAGGTGGACGTGAACCTCCCGAAAGGAGACCTGGAGGTGTCCGGCCCCAAGGTGGACATTGAATGTCCAGAGGTGGACGTGGAGCTGCCCGAGGGGAAGGTGAAAGGTCCCAAGTTCAAGATGCCCGAGATGCATTTTAAGACCCCCAAAATCTCCATGCCCGACATCGACCTGAACCTGAAAGGCCCCAAAATCAAAGGGGACGTCGATGTCTCTGTCCCCAAGTTGGAAGGGGACATCAAGGGTCCTGACATTGATATCAAAGGCCCCAAAGTCAACGTTGACCTCCCCGATGTGGAGCTGGAAGGTCCCGAGGGGAAGATCAAAGGCCCCAAGTTCAAGATGCCTGAGATGCACATCAAGGCCCCCAAAATCTCCATGCCCGACGTTGACTTCAACCTCAAAGGTCCCAAGGTCAAGGGTGACATCGATGTTTCTGTCCCGAAACTGGAGGGTGACCTGAAGGGTCCTGAACTGGACATTAAGGGCCCCAAAGTGGACATTGACGTTCCAGATGTGGACATTCACGGCCCGGAAGGGAAATTCAAACTCCCCAAGTTCAAGATGCCCAAATTTGGGATGCCTGGGGTCAAGGCCGAAGGTCCTGAGGTGGATGTGAACCTCCCAACAGGAAACCTGGATGTGTCCGGCCCCAAGGTGGACATTGAAGGTCCAGAGGTGAACATTGAGGGTCCCGAAGGGAAACTGAAGGGCCCCAAGTTCAAGATGCCCGAGATGCACATCAAGGCCCCCAAGATCTCCATGCCCGACCTCGACCTGAACCTGAAGGGCCCCAAGGTCAAAGGGGACGTGGACGTGTCCCTGCCCAGCGTGGAAGGAGAGCTGAAGGGACCTGAGTTCAACGTCACCGCCCCCGACGTCGCCATCGACAGCCCCGAGGGCAAATTCAAGCTGCCCAAGTTCAAGATGCCCAAATTCTCCATGCCCGGGTTCAAAGGGGACGGCGTGGACGTGGACGTGACCCTGCCCAAGGCCGACGTGGACATCTCAGGCCCCAGCGTGGACGTGGAGGCTCCCGACCTGAGCGTGGACGGGAAGCTCAAAGGCCCCAAATTTTCCATGCCCGAGATGCACATCAAGGCCCCCAAAATCTCCATGCCCGACGTCGACTTCAACCTGAAAGGCCCCAAGGTCAAGGGGGACGTCGATGTGTCCGTCCCCAAGTTGGAAGGGGATCTGAAAGGCCCCGAAATCGACATCAAAGGCCCCAAAGTCGATGTTGACCTCCCCGATGTGGAGCTGGAAGGTCCCGAGGGGAAGATCAAAGGCCCCAAGTTCAAGATGCCTGAGATGCACATCAAGGCCCCCAAGTTCTCCATGCCTGACGTTGACTTCAACCTCAAAGGCCCCAAGGTCAAGGGTGACATCGATGTTTCTGTCCCCAAGCTTGAGGGGAACCTGCAGTGCCCCGACCTTGACCTCAAAGGCCCCAAAGTGGACATTCAGGCGCCGGACGTGACCCTGGAAGGGCCCAAGGTCAAGATGCCCGAAATTCACGTCAAGACCCCCCAGATCTCCATGCCGGACATCGACCTCAACCTGAAGGGCCTGAAGGTCAAAGGTGACGCTGACCTGCACGGCCCCAAGCTCGAGGGGGGCCTGAAGGGCCCCGAGGTCGACATCAAAGGCCCCAGAGTGGACATCGAGGGCCCGGCGGTCGACGTCGATGGCCTGGAGGGGAAAGTGAAGCTGCCCAAAATGAAAATACCAAAATTTGGCTTTAAGGGAGAAGGCCCCGATGTGGACGTGAGCCTGCCGAAGGCCGAGGTGGATCTGTCCGGCCCCAAGGTCGATCTCGGCCTCCCGGAGGTCAGCCTTGAAGGGCCGGAGGGCAAAGTGAAAGGGCCTAAACTGAAAATGCCCGAAATGCACGTGAACGTCCCCAAAATCTCCATGCCCGAGATTGACTTGAGCTTGAAAGGCCACAAAACCAAGGGCGGCTTCGACCTCTCCGCCCCGAAGGTGGAAGGACACCTGAAAGGGCCCGAGGTCGACCTCAAAGGCCCCGAATTTGGGGTGAAAGGCCCCGAAGTCGACGTCGAATGTCCCGACCTGAGCCTCGAGGGGCCGGAGGTCAACGTCAAAGGTCCCAAGTTCAAAAAGTCCAAATTTGGGTTCGGGATGAAAAGCCCAAAGGCAGAGCTGGATTTACCTGAGGCCGAGCTGAACGTGGACTCCCCTGAGGCCCACCTGTCCGGCAAGGGCAAGAAGAGCAAGTTCAAGATGCCCAAAATCCACATGAGCGGCCCCAAAGTGAAGGGCAAGAAGGGGGCGTTCGACGTCAACGCGGCCGGGGCCGAGCTGGAGGCGGAGCTCAACGTCCCCGACGTCACCGCCAAGTCCCCCAAAGGCAGGAAACCCATGTTTGGGAAGATCTCCTTCCCGGACGTCGAGTTCGACCTCAAATCGCACAAATTCCGCGGGGAGGCCCCAAAAGTCGAGGGCGACCTGGAGGTCAAGGGCGACCTCAAGGGCCCAGGCCTCGACGTGGACGTTGAAGGTCCCGACGTGAACCTGAAATCCCCGAAATTCAAACTCCCCGGGGTCCAGGTGGGCGCGGGGGAGGTGAAAATCGGGGGGGACCTGAAGGGCCCCGGGGTCATCGAGGTCGCCGTCCCCTCGGTGGCGACGCCGGACGTCGATGTCGGCGTGAAAGGACCAAAAGTGAAAGGCGACATTGGCGTGGCCGGAGCGCAACTGGAAGGTCCCGAGGGGAAACTGGGATGGCCCAAGGGGGGGAGGACGGGTTTGGGGCTGGAAATGCCAGACGTGGACGTGAAGCTCAAAGGGCCCCAAATCTCTGGAGCAGAGCTGGAGGGGAACCTGAAAGGACCAAAATTAAAGGGAGATTTGGACATTTCGGGCTCCGCGGAAGGGCCCGGCCTCGACCTCGGCAGCCTGGGGGGAGCGGTCAAGCTGCCCACGGTGAAGTCCCCGACGCTGGAGGTCCAGGGGGGCCTCCCCTGCTCCGTCCAGTCCCCGGGGGCCTCCCTGGACCTCCAGGGGCCCTCTCTGGATGTCTCCGGCCCAGATTTGGATGTCAACCTGAAAGGACCAAAGTTGAAAGGAGACGTCAGCGTCAAATCCCCCAAAACGCCCACGGATGACGCCGGCTTCGAGATTTTAGGGGGCACCATCAAACTCCCGTCCCTGAAGCTGCCCCAGTTCAGCCTCTCCGGCCCCGGCGTGGACGGAGGGGACGCGGGGGTCACTCTGGAGGGCCCTCAGGTCAAGGCGGGGCTGGAAGGCCCCGAGGTGGAACTGAAAGGGCCGAAATTCTCCGCGCCGGACGTTGACCTGAGGCTGAAAGGACCAAACGTGGACGTGGCCGGCGACATCAAAGGGCCAAAGGTCAGCGGGGGAGGGGTGGGCGTCCACCTGGAGGCTCCGGCCATGGAAGTGTCCGGCTCGGGGTTGAACGTCAATGTGAAAGGGCCGAAGGTCAAGGGCGCGGCCGAGGCGACGCCGCCGTCGGTCAGCGCCGGTGCCGGAACCTTCCACGCCTCCGGCCCCAGGGTGGGCGCCGAGTGCGGCCAGGTCAAGGTGACCTTCCCTAAGCTGAGGATGCCCAAATTCGTCTTCTCCGAGCCCGAGGCCAAAGGCCGCGAGGTCGGAGTGGACGTCGACTTCCCCGGCGCCGACGCGGCCGAGCCGGAGCCGGACGAGGCCGAGGCGCGGCTGAAGAAATCCAAGCTCAAGATGCCCAAATTCAACTTCTCCAAGCAGAAAGGAGGGCGCGGCGCCCCCCCGGGCTCCCCCGAGGCGTCCGGCTCCGTGTCCGGCTCCAAGGGCGACCTCAAGAGCTCCAAGGCCAGCCTGGGCTCGGCCGAGGGTGAGCTGGAGGCCGAGGCGGCGCCGGCCAAAGCCAAATTCTCGCTGTTCCGCAGCAAGAAGCCGCGGCCGCGCTCGTCGTCCTTCAGCGATGACCACTCGGCCGAGCCGGACGGCGCCAAGCAGCCCAAGAGCAAATTCGGGACCTTCGGGGGCATCGGCTCCAAGGCCAAGGGCTGCTACGAGGTCACGGCCAGCGACGAGGACGGGGGCCCGGGGTCCCCAAAGGCGCGGCTGCCCTCGGCCTCGTCCTGCGAGGGCGTGGCCAAGCGCTAGGAGTGACCGCCGGCCGAGCGCCCGGAGTGACCGCTGGTCACTGGCGTTGAGTGACCGCAGGGGTGGGGGTTGTACATAGGCCTGGACGGGACCCCCGCGTGTACAGACGGGGGGGGAAGGGGCTGGGGGTCCCCCCCTCCCCAAAAATTTTGGGGTCACCCCCGTGGCGAGAGCTTCGCTCCTTCCCGCCCTCCCAGTTTAATCCTTTTTTTGATATTTTTATTGGGGTTTTTCTGTTGTTGTTTTTGTTGTTGTTCCCATTTTTTTCCTCCCCCCGAAATATTTTCAGTGTTTGGGTCGTGGAAATGAATTTTTGGGGTTTTTTTGGGGGGGTTTTTTTGGGTTTCTTTTGGGGTTTTTTGGGGGGGTTTTTTGGGTTTTTTCCCCTCTGTTTTAACGTGGTTTTGGGTTTTTTTTTAATTTTTTTTTTTTTTTTGCGGGGCTGCAAAGTTCGGGATTTGTCGGGAATTTTGGGTTTTTTTTGGTTTGTGGAAGAAATGAGAGGGAAATCGTGGATTTGTTGAGGAAAGAAACGACCAAAAATTGTGGATTTATTGAAAAACAACAAAAAAATTAAACCAAACCCGTGGAGGTGTTAAATAAATTACCCAAAAAAATTAAAAATATTAAATGTATTACCCAAAAAATTAATATATTAAATAAATTAACCAACAAATGAATGTGTTAAATAAATTACCAAAAAAATGGGAATATTAAATAAATTAACCAAAAAACCGGAAATATTAACTAAATTTAAAAAAAAATTAAATTAATTAACAAAAAAAATTAATATATTAAATAAATTAACCAAAAAATGAATGTATTAACTAAATTAACCAAAACCATGGATGTATTAAATAAATTAAATAAATGGAGCAAAATACGGATTTACTAAAAAAAGAACCCAAATAAAATGGAATTGTTAAAAGAAAACCCCAAAGTAAAATCGTGGCTCTATTTTAAAAAAAAGTTATTAAAGAATAAATTTAAAATAAATAAAACCAGATTTATTCAAAATTAACGGAGATAAAATTGGATCCGGTAGGAAAAGAAACCAAAGGAAAGGAGTGGGGTTAAAAAATGGAATTAAATGGATTTAAAAAGTGGAATTAAATGGATTTTAAAAATGGAATTAAGTGGATTTCTTAAATGGAATTAAATGGATTTTAAAAATGGAATAAATGGATTTTTTAAATGGAATTAAATGGATTTATGGAAAGAAATGAACCAAAAAAAATCCATTTATTGTATGGAATAAACCCAAAAATGCAGATTTATTAATAAAAATAAAGCAAAAACCCCAAGAATGTATTAAATAAAATAAACCAAAAACATGGATTTATTAATAAAGCAAAAAGATTAATGTATTAAATAAAATAAACTTTAAAAAATGGATTTATCAATAAAAAGAAAGAAAATACTTGCATTTATTTAAAAAATAAAACTAAATAATAAAACTATTACTAAAATAAACCCCAAAAAATAAATGTATTAAATAAAATAAACCAAAGAATGGTTTTATTAATAAAATAAACCAAACCAGGGATTTATTTTTAAAAGCAAACCAAAAAACTCAGATTTATTTATAAAGATAAACCAGAAAATATGAATTTTTAAAATAAAATAAACCAAAACAATGGATTTATTCATAAAATAAACCAAAAACTTGGATTTATTCATAAAAATAAATAAAAACCTCGGATTTATTAATAAAAATAAACCAAAAAATATGAATTTATTATAATAAATTCATATATAAATTATATAAACCAAAACCATGGATTTATTAATAAAAATAAGCCAAAAAAAGAATATATTAAATAGAATAAACCAAGAACTTGGATTTATTAACAAAAATAAATTAAAAACTCGGATTAATTCATAAAAACAAACACAAGAAATTAATATATTAAATAAAATAAACGAAAAAAAATTGTTTTATTAATAAAATAAACCAAAAAACTCGGATTTATTCATAAAAATAAACCAAAAACCTCGGATTTATGAATCCAAACAAACCAAAAAGCCCAGGTTTGACCTCGGAGCGTCCCCGGAGCTCGGGGAATTCAATCCCGGCCACGGGACCCGGAGCTCGGATGACCCCGGAGCTTTCCCCGCAGCTCGATTTTTATTTTCCTTTTTTACTTTTATTTTTGATTTTTTTGGGGCTGTTTTCTCGTTGTGTTTGTTACATTTTTGTGTTGTAAGAATTTGATAAAAATTCCCTTTTTTTTTTTGTCTCGTCCGGCCCCCGAAACAACAAAAATAAAAATGAAAATAGAGATAAAAAGGAATAAAAATAAAAATTAAAAAAAAAAAAAAAAAAAAAAAAAAGGTGCGTTCCGGGATAAAGTTTTGGGGTTTTTTTGGGGGGGAAAAGTTTAAATGAACTGAATTTTAAATGAAAGAACCCCAGGATTTGTAAATCTGTTCCCTTTCTGCTGCACTTTAACGGAGAATTGACGGGAGGAAACCCAGGGTGGAAAACACAAATAAAAATCCTTCATTAACCGCGGCTTTTGGGCCTTCTCGGGTTTTGTTTTTGTTTCTCAAGCTCAGATTTGGGGGTTTTATCTCCTCCAATCGGATCCTCCCCCTGGAATTTGGGGGTCCCAACCCCCCCCTTCTGAAATTTGGGGATCCTGGCCCCTCCCCCATCTCAAATTTCGGGTCCCCTCCCCCCCCATGGCCCCTCCCCCCCCAAATTTGGATCCCCTCCCCCCCGGCTCCTTTTGCCCCCCCGCCCAAAAAGCCCCTCCTGGGTCCTCCCGCCCGCCAGGGGGCGCTGCTGAGCAGCCCCGCCCTCTGTGGGCGTGGCAACACGCAGCTTCCGGAAGACGGCACCGGGAGTCGGCCATCTTGCCCCGGTGCACGACGGGAGTTGTAGTGCCGTGAAGAAGAGGCATTTCCGGTGACGCGTTCCGGTGCATCATGGGAATCGTAGTTCTAAATTGAAGGGGGAAACGGAAGTGGTTTGGCGGCCATGATTCCCCCATGATGCATTCTGGGAACTGTGGTTTTTTATGGGGGCGGGGCTTTTGGCCACGTTGGCTTCCCGGTGCATTCTGGGAGTTGTGGTTTTTAGTGAGGGGGCGGGGTTTTCGGCCATGTTGGCCCCCGGTGCATTCTGGGAGCCGTAGTTCGCTACGATAAATTACCCCAGCGGCGTTTCTGCCTCAATCACTGGGCGTTACTGGTCTGAACTGGGAGTTACTGGTCTGAACTGGAGGAAGCCACTCCCCCTGCCCCGCCCCCATGACATCACCACACAGAGGCATCATGGGAAGGCGGCCATCTTTACTGAGGGCACTGAGGGACGGCCACCGCCATGCCCAGGTGTGCCCAGGTGTCCCCAGGTGTGCCCATGTGTCCATAGAGGGTCCTCAGGTGTCCCCAGGTATCCACAGGTGTCCCCAAGTGTCCATGGGAGCTCCTCAGGTGTCCCCAGGTGTCCATAGAGGGTCCTCAGGTGTCCCCAGGTGTCCATAGAGGGTCTCCAGATGTCCCCAGGTGTCTGTGGGGGGTCCTCAGGTGTCCCCAGGTGTCCCCAGCAGGTCCTTGAAGTGTCCAGTGGGGGGTCCCCAGGTGAGTCCCACCTGTCCCAGGTGTGTCCCAGGTGTGTCCCAGCTGTCCCCAGGTGTGTCCCAGGTGTGTCAGCAGCGCCGGGAGGAGCTGGGATAGCGCAGTTTGAGCTCGGATCGGAATTTCCGGAACAGATCCCGGTTCTGTCCCAGTTCGGCCTCGCGGCTCCCGTGGAACCCCCCCGGCTCCTTGAAGCCCCGGTGGGTGACGAAGGCGCCGTCGAGCACCGCGAAACGGAACCCGGCCACGTGCAGCTCGCAGGCCTGGGGACACAGAGGGGACAGAAGGGACAGGGGGGACACGGGGTCAGCCTGGGACCCGGCCACGTGCAGCTCGCAGGCCTGGGGACAGGGGGGACAGAGGGGACACAGGGTCAGCCTGGGGGACACAGGGGATGGAGGGGACAGGAGGGAGACCCCCATGGGGCACACAGAACCCATGGACACCCCCAGAAGCACCCACAGCCCCCACGGCCACCCCACTACCACCTCATGACCCCCAAGGCCACCCCACAGCCCCCATGGCCACCCCATGGCCACTACGGCCACTCCATGACCCCCACGGCCACTCTAGAGCCACCAGGACCACCCCAAGACCCCCAAGGTCACCCCTTGACCCCCCCAGGCCCCCCCCCACCTGGCTGATGCGGTTGAAGCCGTACTGGAGGAACCTCTCGTCGAAGCGGGGGACGCCGTGGGCGGGGGCCACGAAGAACGGCTCCCAGGGGTCCCTCCAGGCCACCTCGTAGGCCACGCGGGGCCGGGGGGACGCCGGGGACAGCGCCCGCCAGCGGCCGAAGTCGGTGGGGGCCTGGCAGCGGGGACAGAGCGCGGCGTAGAACGGGCGGGCGTCCCCGCGCGCCCAGAGCCGCAGCAGCGCCGCCTTGGAGCCCGGCAGCGCCCGCCCCGCCCGTGCCTCGAACGCCGGCAGCACGAAGGCCACCCGCGCCCACGGCGGCGCCGCGACGCCACTCGGGGGGACAGCGGCACGCGGGGCGTCAGGGACCTCCAGGACACTGGGGACACCTGGGTCTTGGAGACCCCTGGGGACCTGCAGAGCTCTGGGGTCACTCAGGGCATTGGGGTCACTCAGGGCGTTGGGGACACCTGGGTCACTCAAGCCATTGAAGCCCCTCAACCTCCTGGGGACGTCCAGAGCCTGGTGGTCACTCAGGGCCTTGGGGTCACTCAGGGCACTGGGGTCACTCAGGGCATTGGGGACCTCCAGGACACTGGGGACACCTGGGTCTTGGAGACCCCTGGGGACGTCCAGAGCTTTGGGGTCACTCAGGGCCCTGGGGTCACTCAGGGCCCTGGGGTCACTCGGGGCCCTGGGGTCACTCAGGCCATCGGGGACCTCCAGGGCGTTGGGGACCCCGGGGTCACCGAGACCTTTGGGGTCCCCCAGGCCATTGGGACCCCCTGGGACACTGGGGACCCCCAAGGTGTTGGGGACCCTGAGGCCACCGGGAGCCCCCAAAGCTTTGGGGTCCCCAAATGTCCCCTCAGCCCCCAGAATTTCGGGGTTCATCCCCCAGTTTTTGGGGTTCGTCCCCCCCCAGTTTTTGGGGTCCAGCCCCCAGTTTTGGGGGTCCAGGCCCCCCTCCCGCAGCAGCTCCAGGAACCCCTCCCTGAGCCCCGGGCTGGGCACCACGTCCGCGTCCAGGGCGAGCACGAAGCGGCCCCAAAATGGGGGCTGGGGGTCCCCAAACGGGGGCTGGGGGTCCCCAAATTGGGTCTGGGGTCCCCCCCCGAGCCGTGCCCCCCCCGCCGCCCCCCGCCAGGCCACGTTCCGCAGGAGATTCCCGGGGTACGGGACCCCCAAGCTGTAACTGGGGGGGTCCCGCGCCTCCAGCGCCGCCAGCGCCCCCCGGCACCCCCCGCTCCAGTTCTGGGGGGCTCGGGGGGGGTCCCGGATTTTGGGGGGGGGTCCCCCCGCCCCCAGCACCACGTGCAGCCTCAGGCGCCCCCGCAGGGCCCGGCAGGGCCCCCCCAGGACCCGCATCAGGCGCTGCAGCCCCGCCCGGGGCTCCCCAAAAACCGCCAGGGACAGCGGCCCCCCCCAGGGCCCCCCCAGCGCCGCCGCCGCCCGCCCGGGGCTGCCGTGCGTGGCCAGCACCAGCTCGGGCCCCGCCGAGCCCGCCCAAACTGGGGCTCCCAGTACATCCCAGTACACCCGGAACGCCCCCGAGGCGTCCAGGACCCCCCTGGGGGGGGCGCGGGGGGCGCGGGGGGGGCGCGGGGGGGGCAGCGAGCGCAGGTAAAGGGTCTGCAGCAGAGCCAGCCCCCCCAGCAGCCACGCACAGCCCCCCAGAACCCGGCCCCGGCCCATGGGGCACTGGGGGCACTGGGG